>JAOANK020000029.1:2363882-2376760 GCA_026257165.2 Telfairia occidentalis | reverse complement strand
AAGCATTTGGGTAACGAGGAAAGGAAATGGAAGATTTTTCGAAGAGTTCCAAGCATTTGGGCAAAGGAGCCCAATTCTATTGAAGCTTCTTCTTCTTCCTCTCCAGAGAAATTGTGTGGTTTTGGTTTAAGTCAGTAAAAATCTTCCGAAGGCTTCAACGGTCAATAACAGCTCGATTCTCGCTCTGGTGGCTCCCACTTTCCCTCCAAAATCTCCAACCCAAAAGGAGATACTCCGAATCTTCTTCTTCTTCTTCTTCTTCCTTGTTCTACTCCTCAACAATCTCCACCCCATCTCTGGGTATCTCTTCATTTCGCAATTTCGTTTCAGGAATTGGGTCGTGAAGGTAAGGAGGAGAGCGAGTGAAAATGAAAGCTCTGAATTCGCATTTTGTGCTGATTGATCTACACAGTTCATGGCATTCCGCGAACCAAATCCCGATTTCGACCCTTTCGTTTTTGCAGAACTCCCATTTCGTTTCCAAATTCTCCTCGACGTTTCGTCGAACACGTCGTGCGCGTAAGGCGACTGTTTCTTCCTCCAATTCTTCAGCTCCGTCGTTTCGTTCCCCGGAAATTCGCCGGCCGTCCGATCGGTTGTGTTCGGGGAATGGTTTGTTGACGAATCTTTCGAATTCGAGCACCAACTTGGATTCGGACTCCGCGTCGACTTCGTCGCAATCGCAGGCTACTGCTGAGCTGGAGATGTTTATTGAACTGCTGCCTTCGAGGATGAGGAAACAGCTGAGTTCGCACGCTGAATTTCGGGAATTGATTGAGGTGGTTATGGATTTGGGACGGAACCCTATTGCTAGGTTTCCGTCGGGGGATTGGGCCATTTCGGAACGGCCTGTGAAACATGAAGATCTAAGCCACGCGATATCTAAGGTGATGATCTGAAGATTTTGTTTCTTTGAAATTTATGTGACTTACTGCTAATTGAATATAATCAATGTTTTTTGCGGGTAAGACTGTATAACTAATGCCCTTTCTGAACTGGCTTTCTCCATAATTTTATACATAAAGTTGGGTGTTGGTGGATGAGCTAGACGTATTTTTCATTTGGAAGTGCTAGACAAGATCCAGGTCCCCTGTCAATGTAATTTACTATAAACATTTTGCAGTGTCAAACTCAGTCCCTTTTGTGATTGATTCTGCTGAAATTTATTGGAACATGGATCATATTCATCCTGTAAAATAAGCTGGCTACAATGAAAATCATATGGTTCAAGTAATATACCAGAAGTTCATGAAACGTGCAATCTAAAGGGTGAAGATAAATTAAATTTGGGGAACTTGGTTTGTTATTTAGGTTGGAGACTTCTCAGATGACAACCGATCGGGCATGGACCGATCTTTGCATCGGATAAGTGCAATTCGAAACCGTAAAATGCAAATTATTGGCCTCACTTGTCGGGTGGGACGTTCTATCTCTGGAAGTGCTGAGATCATTCGTGATTTAGTAGAGGGTGGAGGTTCCATCTTGGTCATTGGACCGCCAGGAGTTGGAAAAACCACGTTAATCAGGTATGTAGATTTTCTAAGAGCAAGTGAAAAACTCTAAACTCTTGTTATTCTTCCGTTTTCCCCCTCATGATTTGCAGCATATTGTGTTAAAAGTTGCAAGATGAACTGGTGGACTATGTTCATTATAACAATAGTCTTTAAATAAATGGATCTCAAACCACCACACCATAAAAATGATCTTATTTTTCTACGTCCAACTCCAATAATAGGTCATAAAGAACGAGCTGAATTGAACTTTGTTTGAAGTCGTAGATTGCTGAACTTATGATTAACCTTCCCTTTATTTCTACTACGAACTATGGGATCAGAATCATTTTTTTGAATTATACGACTTATGCAGAGAAATTGCTCGGATGTTGGCAGACGACCACAAGAAACGTGTTGTTATTGTTGATACCTCTAATGAGATTGGAGGTGATGGAGATGTTCCACATGCAGGAATAGGCAGTGCAAGGAGGATGCAAGTTCCTAATGTTAATATGCAGCACACAGTGAGAGAACAACACATGTTTATGGTTTTAATTATTGATTTCATAATCCCTTGTCAGAGCCTGAGGTGCTTTTCTTTGCAGGTTATGATTGAAGCAGTGGAAAACCACATGCCTGAAACCATAATCATCGATGAAATTGGAACAGAACTTGAAGCACTAGCTGCCAGCACAATTGCTCAAAGAGGGGTTCAGCTAGTAGGGACAGCTCACGGAATCACCATTGACAACATAATAAAAAATCCATCGTTGCAAATCCTTGTTGGTGGCATTGAGGTGTGAAAAAAATCCTCCTATTTCTGTTAGCCTGCATCAAACGCATTTGCATGTACCTTTAACTTGAATGTAGAAGCAATTCTCAGTGAAGTGTTGAATGATGATATGCACAAGTTTACTTTTATAATCTGCTAGCAGTCTTATCCTGTTTTGTGGAATGGAAGTATATTGATGAAAGTGCCCAACTCTTCCTTTCCTTTTTGTTCGTTCCTCTTTTCTCTTCCTTGGACACAGAGTGTGACCCTTGGTGACGAGGAAGCAAGGAAAAGAAAAGTACAGAAGACAATTCTTGAAAGAAAGGGACCTTCTACTTTTACTTGTGCAGTTGAGATGATATCCAAAACTGAATGTCATGTGCATCACAGATTAGATACAACGGTTGATGCGATATTAGCAGGTACTTTCTCCAACTAATTTGACATGGTTAAACTGTATTCCTCTTACAGTTAAATCAACCGTCTGTCTTCCCATTGGAGTAGGAAAAACTCCTCTTTTTGAAGTACGTCATGTGGAGACTTATGCTAACCATTCTATGGGGCCATCTCCAAATCATGGAAAGAGTCTTCAACAAGGATTACATTCAAAAGATGATACCATCATTGCTGATAATGATTCTGACGTGGAAGAACGTGACGTTGAGACCTATGCTAACCATTCTATGGGGCCATATCCTAATCATGAAAAGAGTCTTCAAGAAAGATTACATTCAAAAGATGATAAATTCATTGCTGATAATGATTTTGACATGGAAGACGTAGGTCCCTTCCCTCGTCAGTCTAAAAGTAGACCTGTGAATAAGAAGAGCTCACCAGTGCGAGTCTATTCTTATAAGGTAAATCACATATGTTTTGTTATAATTAATACACTTAAAAGAGTTCTTTCGGTCTATATTTGGTAAATCACATAAGGATACGATAATGGTAGTACTGGATGTCAAAAGTGTACTTTTTGATTGCTACATTTCTCGCTAAAAATGTGCTGATGCCCACTGAATTTGGCACATCCAGATTCTTGAATCTGATCTACTTCAAGTGGCACAAGTATTGGGGCTTGAGAATGAAATAGACGTAACCGATGACATTGAAGCAGCTGATGCAATACTAGCATCCAGTAATGAGATGAAGCAGAACCCATGGATCCGAAGTGTAGCAAAATTTCACCACATGCCTGTGTTTGTAATCAAGGTACTGTTTACTACTATAACTAGAAAATAAGCACGTGCTTTCTTCAGATATTTACAACTCTATCGTTACAGTCGAACACTATGGCTCAAATGGTCAAGGCAATCCGCATGATTATAAAGGTCGACTCCAGCTCTACATCAAAGAAACCACCAAAAACCCCTGACATTGTAATTGAAGATGATGCACCAAAAAGAAAGCCATCCCTAGAAGAGATAGATGCATTGGAGGTAATTTCCTTTGCACATTGATGCTTGTATGTGTGGGTGTGGGTATGCACTTTTTTCTTTAAAAAAACGCAATCCCCAACATTAATTATTCATATAAGTAAAACTTTGAATTCAAGTCAGCCCGTTCTGATGGTCAAAATCATTAAGACATTGTTGTATTTAATGTCTTGTGATCAAGAAGTTTTCTTCCCAATCTGAATCATAAGATTGTGGATCTCTGCATATTGCCTATTGGTATCAAATTTTTGTAACATCAACAAATACTTTTGTGCGTTTACAAAATGAGGTCATTTTCTGCTCTCATATGTCAAAGATTCATATCGATTGATGACACGATCAGAAAGTAGCACAAAATTTTATATAATTTTTAATTTATATGCTGAAACTTCTATTCATTTAGTACAACTCATGCTCTTTCCCTTTTGCTGTATGTGGGTACAGCAACTAGCTTCACAATTAATGGCTCTATTCCAGTTTCAACTGCAATTTTATTATCTTTCACAAGCATCATAGCCTACTCTGTTGAGTGCTAACCGTCTAACAAGAACAACACAATATGTGGCTGGATTTTTACTTTTGTTTAGAGAATCTGAATTCATCTTAATCTACTCGTCTAGGAGTGTAAAGTGTCTGATGATGTTTTGAAGTCAGTTCTTCTGTCCATTGCAGTTGACTGTTACAATTTTTTTGACATATATTCTTGTTTCATGTTTCATGTGAACCATGGCATAAGTATTTTCTAGTCTATACAATCCATATCGCACATGGTCATACTTCTTCTCCTGTTCTTAAATCTGACAGGAAGTTAGACTTGCCATTGAGTACATTGTGATTCCGGGTGGAGAGCCGGTCGAGCTTCTACCTCGATGCTCCGAAATAGTCGCCCGGCAGCTTGAACTCGTGGAAAGTTATCAGTTAGCGGCCGAATACTCCTGTACTGAGCCGAACCCGAGGTTGCAGATTCTTCCATTGAGGTTGAAGAACAAGAATTTTAAAGAACCAAAGTCTAGTTCAAAATCACTAACTGGCAAAGGGACTGGTATTTCTAGGCTTCCCTTGCTGCCTGAATGAAATTTAATCAGATCTCCAAACATGGTACAGTTTGTTCTATTGTTTCTGGTCTATAAAATTGTCAATTTATGTACACGCTTGTAAATAATACACATATGTATATCTCATTAACATAATTATTTATATCTTATGTCATCTTGGTTAATTCAACATTGTAAGAATTCCTTCAATAAAACAGTGAAATTACTGTTTGTAATGAATATGTATTCCAATATTCAAGCTACTCTTTCTCCCCTGCAGCTGACAACCCCCTTTTTTATTTCTTTGGTGGAAAAAGAAGAGAAAAACAATGAAGAATCTGCAATTAGATGGTTACCCCTTATTAGGGTGTGTTTGGGATAACTATGAAAAAAAATGCTTTTGAAATAAAATTATTTTTTTATGAGCATTTTTTTTAAATTAACAATTTAAAAGTGTGTTTGGTATAATTTTTTTTGAGTAATTTTAGAAAATCAACAGTATTTTATGAAAATTTCTTCAAAAATAAAATGGACTATAAAAAAATTGGATTAATTTAAAAGTTATTTTTTAAGAAACACGAAGGAGATGAATTATCCAAAAATAACTTAAAAGTGATTAATTGAAATTCTTCCAAATAAGTAATAAGAAAAAAAAAACATATTTGCAATTAATGATATCACTTTTGAATGTAGCGTAATCAAATAAATTTATTACAACAAATATTTTTTAAAAATATAAATATGAATATTATATTTATCAATGTTTCTTTATGAAAAAATGATTAAATTAAAAGTAATGTCAAATAGACCCTAATTAGATATGGCTGATGTGTGATATTAAAGTATACTTTAAAGTTTTTAGTTTATGATGCAAATTATATAAATATAGTAAAGTTGCTCCTATATATATATACATATATATTTTTTTTTAGTTCAGGGTTAAGGGGTTAAACCATCGACTTTTGCGATGGAAGTACATGTCTTATCTACTTAGTTACCCTCGGATTGGTAAGTTGCTCCCATGTTAGGTTTATATAAATTGGGGTTATGATGACAACTTTACGTTTATTATATTGTGTGAATTGTTTATTTGAGGTTATGTATTTGTTAATTCGACCAATTATATACATTTAAATTATACAAATTCAAACATTAAGGTCTACAAATTATAAATTTATAATCCAAAGTGATTACTATGCAAATCTAGGTTTGTGTAACCAATCCATTTGCCACTCCAAATTCATATTTCCAACTACATACTGTATAGGTTAACTTTAACTTATTATTGCCAAACTGAGCATAGCTTAACTGATTAAAGACATATCTCCCTGACCAAGAGGTTATAGGTTCAAAGCTCTTCACCCCCACATGTTGTTGAACTAAAAAAAAAGGGGCCCATTAGAAAAACTCACTTGGAGGCCCAAATAAAGCCCATGTCCACCCCCAGAAAATAGTAAAGCCCAAGCATAGGCCTAAACAATTAGAATTTAGTACGGACTGGAAAATAACTCGACCACGGACCTCAAACGCTAGGGTTTAGACTTTGGAGCCTCAAAACCCTGCAACCTGTGGAACTCACTTTACTCTACAAGCCATAAAGGCGAGTGTTATTTCTTCCCTGCTTGCTACTCTTGAATCTTGATTTTAATTTGCCATCTTCAATCATACGGAGGCTCGATTTTAGTCCTTTTCTGAGTTTGTCTCATTGAGTTTCCGGTTCTGTTTGCGGTTTTCTGCAGGAATTTTCTCTGATCGATACCCAAAGTGGGAATGGCTGCGAAGGACGAGTACCGAATATTTGTTGGAGGCCTCTCATGGAACATCTCGGAGCGTCAGCTCGAAAACGCTTTCAGCCGCTACGGAAAAATCCTTGAGACTCAGGTAACTTTCGTCTTTTTTTCGTTTGATTATACCTCCTATTTGCGTATCGGTTGAGATGATAATGGTGTAAAGGAAATCTGGTCATTATTCTGAATAAAATTCTGAATGTTTCGACATGCGTGAGGACGATGTTAACGTTTTTTTAAAAGCAAAACTATCGAGGACATTTTTCTACTATGTAATCTTCTAAACTCTTCGAGGTTTTAGATAATGAAATTGCCCCTATTCCACAATGCATGCCAATGGTATTTTGTTAGTTGCATGCATGTTCCTCTATTCGCGTTTGCAATAGTTTTAGTCGTGTGTGTTTATATTACCTTTGTTCTATTTTATGTTTATTATTTATTTCTTTACCTCTGTTCTAAAAAAATGTTTACATGGCCTTTAGTTGAACCTTCATGATGTATTGATTTATTTAGGCTTAATGAATCAGTTTGCTCCAGATCAGTTTTACTTACTAGATTATAGCAAATAGTTTGTTTCAGGCTTTCTCTTTCTTACTATCCTTTGATCTTTTGTTATGTAGAATATGGTCCAGGGAGTCAGCTTAAAGCTGAATACATGGGTCTGTTCGTACATTATCTGCAGAATTCTTACATATAATAGAAGAAATGGTTAATAGACGAGAAATCTCATCCATCACTATACATATATTGGAAGAAATTGTTTGGAAACTGATAGTATTTTGTAAGAAAAGCATTGTCACAATAATGTTTCAGAAATTATACTTGATACCCTCTCTTAGGATATCTGGTGAGATGCTTCTTCTGTTGATTATGGGGATGAGAAATCATAGTTAGCAAAATTTGCGAAACCTGATCAAGACCGTTCACTTACACAAGCAAAATTTTAGCGTGCAACATACAGTTTGCTAACGTAGTTTCCAACTTATCGGAGTGTACGAGTGGGCATTGTTTGTATTTTGTGGAGATGTATTTGAGTGGTATTTTCTTGGGCATGTTGCTGCAATTTGTTGTTATACTCTCAATTCGCTGGGAATCCAGAGGTTCTATGGGTCTATAAGTTGTTGGATTGACCATGACGCTTTTAGTACTCTAATCTTCAAATTTTTGTTTATTTACACCGGGCCTCCTATCTTAAAAGATTTTGCAAAGTATTCCATACCCAATGTCGGCTCAATTTAGTTTCAAGAGCATGCAAGACATCCATAAAGTTTAAATATGTTCTCCCCCAGTCAGTGTTAATAGTGAGTACATGCATTCAAGAGGGAATATGTTGTCATCTGCTTCGTTGTTGGCATGCCAGCTGAGGCTCCCGCTTGGCATTTTTGTATTTTGGAATTGGAACTTATTTTAGCTAAATTAGGATTTACTGTTCTAGACTTCTTGTGCTTCCATATGTTCAGGATTTTTTTTGGGTGCTTGGGCATGGAAGATCATGCTATTGTTAAGATATTTTAGAGTTAGTTTACCAGAGGACACCTGAGACATTATAATTTCCGTCATCCATCATGTCTTGCCAAATCTAAAACGTGCCTACAGTCGCAGAAAGGGATTATAATACAACTCGTATTTGGTGCACTCTGAAGCTTCAGGTGCTATACTTGCTTCGTTTGTCCTCACATCCTGCCACATACTAGTTTGCCTGGGTACAAGTGACGTATCTGCTCCACTGTGAGGAAACTAGTATCTGCTCCACATACTAGTTTGCTTGGGAACAAGCCAGCTTCAGGTGCTGGCTTGTTCTGTTATAGATGACAAGACTTTACCGTCAATTTCTAAATTGTAGAGGTGTGATAACAAAATGCAGAAGAATCTGAGTTAGAATTTTTCTCTGTATCTATTGCATCTGTTGGTAGCACAGTGAATCGTAAAGGAGGAAGCCCACTTTACAGTATAAGCTAAGAATAGCATCCAAAATGAGGACAGTATTTCTTTTCCAAAATGAGGACAGTATTCAATGCATTGTTGTATTTTCATTTACCAGCATTGAATGGGGCAGTTGTATGGTGCAAAGTATCATTATGGCAAGAAAAATATGTCTTCCCAAGATCCATTTCTTCTTGATTTTCTCACATACTGGTTTCTAGACACTGGAGTGATATTTTTGTGGCTGGGTTATGAACAGTGGAATTTTACCTGAATGCTACAATTATTTATTAAGGCTATGATGGTAGTGGAGTAATTTCAGTAATCAGTAGAAGTGTTGCCTTGGGTTATCATCTCAATGTGAGATATTTTATATTTAACTTTTAGAGCTTAAGATCCTGACTTTATGATGGACATTCCTTGTTTGCACCCAAAGAGATTGTGGGAAGTAGACGTTGAAGTTGCTCTTTGAATGATAGATTTGAAGTGTTGAAGATCACTTGTGTAACAATTTCCAATTTGTGGACACATTGCTGGGGTTTGAAGGGAAATCCTTCCAAGTATATCATTTAAATTTCCTCCTTAAATGATTTGCTTGGTAGGGAAAGTAAGCTGTTGAAATTTTTAAATTTTTTCTACAAATTCTATTCTTTGCATTGCTCTAATACATTACCAGTCTATGATTATTCCATTTCTTTTCAATAAAAATGTAATTTCTTATAAATAAAAAATACTTTACCACTGTCTATAAATAATGTAATTTCTTTGCATGAGCTTCTCTTGTGATGTGTCTGTAGATCATGTTAGAGCGAGATACAGGACGTCCTCGTGGATTTGGTTTTATTACCTTTGCAGATCGTCGAGGGATGGATGATGCAATCAGAGAGATGCATGGGCGTGAGTTTGGTGAGCGGATTATCTCAGTAAATAAGGCTGAACCCAAGATGGAGGGAGATGATGTAGAACCAGGCTTTAGAGGGGGAGGGTATTCATCTGGTGGTAGGTCTAGTTTTGGGAGAGGAGGAGATAGATCTGTGGGGCAAGATGAATGCTTCAAGTGTGGACGCCCAGGACATTGGGCACGAGACTGTCCTTCATCCGGTGGTGGACGAGGTAGGGGTAGAGGTTCATTTTCATCACGCTCTCGATTTGATAGTGATGGCCGTGGAGATCGTTTTGGAGGAGATCGTGACCGATATGTGGATGACCGTTATGATGGAGGGCGCTATGGAGATAGAGATCGTTTTGATCGTAGAGAGGACAAGTATGGAAGTCGAGATCGCTATTTTGATGACAGGTAGTCTTACATTTCCTATTTGTTCTAATAATAGTGATGTGATGATATGATGGTAGGGTGAGCATCTTTCTACATGTAATATACACATTTACAAACGCGATCCATGTCACTCGAATTAGAATTTGATTCCGACAGGTCATTAAAGTAAAGTTTTTGTTAAAAAATAGTTTTTTTTTCCTCTCATCTTCAGTCACACTGGGGCAATAGCAGTAGTAGCTAAGATCCTGTTACAAAACAATGCCCAGGCAATTCTTTACATCTGAGATTCTGTATGCAAAATCTGCAGGTACCCATCTGCTGGAGATCGCTTTGCAGGTGGTGATAGGTATGAAGTTAGTGATCGGTATCCCCAAAATGGCTATGTCAAAGAAAGAGGGGGCTATGATAGGGATATTGGTCCTAGGAGTGGCAGCGATAGGTATGGAAGTGGAGGTCCAGGTCGTTATGAAGGAAGAAGTTATAGAGATAGGCCAGGCCCTTACGACCGCCCGAGCAGGGGAGGACGACCGTCTTCCTACGAGCGGTATTAAAATTCAGATTTATGTATGTCTCTAGTTCATTTACAATTGCAAATCATAGTACAAACTTGTAAGTTAGCTAGGATGCTTGCAATGAACTGGCAGTTTTATGCAACCTCTGACCTTTTGGCATTGATGCTCTCCAAATCTCTACTGGGTTTTATAGTACTTAGTAATAGAAATTTGAAGTTTTGGATGTTTCAAATATTACTACCCCAACTTCCAGCCCCACATTTTTTACTTCTTAATGTGATAAATGATTTTACTGCCTTCTTGAGTCTGATTTCACAGCTTTAAAATATGTTGGCTATGTTCTGTTATTTTCCTAGGGACAACAGAACAGACAGAACTTTCACACTATTTTCTAGGGAAGAAAATGACCAACTGGGTGAATCTGTGAATTCATTTTCTTGAAACTTCCATTTTCTTGAATCTTTGAATTCATTATTTCAAGACCATTATTTTATAGGGGAAAAAATGAGCAACAGGGTGAAGTCTGGAGAGATGCTTGTTCCTTTATGGCACTGAGTCAAATGAGTTGAATTGACAATTGAAAAACCCTAGCTGCATTGTGATAAGCATGGACTCTTATCTTGACTCTCATGCCTCAATTTTGATTTATAAGGGTATCGATCTAAATAATTAATTAAGGGTTTGTCCGGTAATTGATTTATTTTGTTTTTTATATTTTGCAAATAAATTTTCTTGTTATTTTATATATTTTAAAAGGTTTATTCAACCTTAATCAAGTAATATTAAATTGTGGTCGGAACTTCTATATTTTTTTAAATCATGTAAAAAAAAAAGGCCTACTAGTGATGACAATTTCAACTTGTATATAATAAAACAATTAAAATCTTTGAATTTGAGAACTTCAATGACGCTAGTGTTTGAATTGTTAATTTGTAAAATATATTTCTTCCTTCATTAGATCTTTAAACGTCACAATCTATAGGGCATATGTGTTTTTTTTTTTTTTTTTGATGGAATAAGGCATATGTGTTGAGAATATATTTAAGAGTGCTTGATCGGAAAATACTTTAAAGTACATTTAACAATGTAGATTCAAACATTGAAGTGTTTTATTTTTGTACTTAAGTGCTTATAGAAAAGTACTCTCGTTGAAAGCACTCACAAACAGTTGTTGAGATTTTATTAATAAATAGTTATCGGTCATAGGAGACATGCAAAAGAGATGTGATGAGAAGTGTATGGTTTTTTTGTATGATCATGAATTCATGGCGTGAAAAAGGGGCAAAAAAAAAAAAAGACTTCTTGAAATGCGTTTTGATTGCATATTGTATGAAGTTTGAGAGCAAAAAATTGATCTCTTCTTTCTTCTTCTTTTCATTGTTAAACTAAATTTCTAATTTTTAAAATCAATTTTAAGGATTGATGTGGATTTTAAAAACAAATTTAAAATAATTTGAATGTCTAATAGCTTATGGTTGATCAACAAAATCATCAAAGACTATTTTAATGATTTTGTCCCATTCAATATAATGAAAATGAATAATCTTTATATTTAACTAGTTAAAAGCATATCTCTTTGAATAAGAAGTTATGAGTTCGAATCTCCTACATTTCTTTTGAGATAAACAAATAAAGAATAAAAGGCAAACTTAAAACAAACACCCGTGAAACTAAACAGACACCCATATCGAGTTATCTTCCTCAAACACAATCGGCAACAAATCTAGTGGTACTTCTTCAATCCGCACGTCCAACTGCCGGATCTGAATGCCTCGCTTGGCCAAGCAATGGGCTACCGATTGCACATTTTCACTTCTTTGGCCCTACATATGTTGAACTAGAAAATAAAAATTAACTTTTATATTACAATTGGTCACGAGTAAAAGGAACATATCAGATAAAAACAAGTTTGATGAAATTAAAATATTTTTCTTCAAGTATTGAAAATTGATATGCATTACTTAACTCAATAAAATCTCAAAAATAAAAATTTAAAACGTTATGATTTGCCTTAATGTTCTTTTCCTTTTTCTTTTTAAAATCAATTTTATGTGGTTTATTTATATTATATTTAACAAATAAGTAAAACTTATTAGCCTTCTTTTTCCTAAAAACCACCTAACATTAAAAAATGATCTATTCTAAATTAACCAAATTAAAAAATTGATGATTCATATGTCTAATATGCAACTTTTTAATTGCTCTAAATAAAAAATTCACTCAAACAAAATCCTCAACTCATATATAAAATAGGTTTGTGTGTCTTGATTCACCAATTAGATGAAAATAATAATGATAATAAGAAATTGTAAATATTTTTCTATTTGTTATTTATTTTATTGACCTTTCGGTTTAAGTGGCAAGAAAAAGCGAGAAAACCTATGTGTGCATTAAAAAAAGAGGTCATAAATTGCTTCTTCTTTGAACACATTTTTGGAGCTTAGCAATTGAATTGCAACCCACAATAAAATAATATTTGGTTAAATTTTCGATTTTTTTTTTTATGGTTCCAATTTTATGGATCAGAAAAAAAAATAATTATATTCTTTAAAGTAGTGAATTTAAATTCTTGAAATTTTAAGAATTTAAATAACATGGGAAGGTAGAGACTTGAACTCACGATTTTTATCGAAGAAATATGTTTTAAC
>JAOANK020000029.1:2347599-2357838 GCA_026257165.2 Telfairia occidentalis | reverse complement strand
AACTCTTATTTTATTAAATAAATAATTTGAATAAAATTACAAGACCACGAAGGTTTAGGGCATCAACCCCAACAGTCATTTCCTCCAAGATGCAACTTTTTCACTGGTTCTAGATTTCGACTTCTCGATTCTCACTCATCATCGTCCGTCGGGCCTTTTTCGAACGAGTGGGGGCTGAGGATCCTAAACCTCTGGCAGGTTTTTCTCTTGCTCTGCTCGTCGATCCCATTGCTCAATAAGTCGAGTGATAGTGTGGTCCATTATATGCATCATTTCTTCCAGCGCAGCAATTCGATCATTAGGATTCAAAAGTTGATCAGTTGGTTCTTGTACTGCAACACACCTAGAGTGTTGTTCTCGGTCTGATTCATCTCCATCAACAATACAGCTGTTGTAGTCTCCAACATCTGCTCACGTTTCCAGGTGTGTAGCAACTTTCATATGCACAAATATTGATAGAGCAATAACTCGTCCCCACAAACCCCCCCCCCCCCCCCCAAATTGTTGATGCCTAAATCCGGCTCAGACAAATGTGTGAGCAGCGAGCAGTGATTGCCTACGAAACAAATATATTGTGCACTGATGTGGTGCTAAGCCACAAATACTCTGACGCTCAAGTTAGCATGAGTTTAAAAAAAAAAAAAAAAGACTTACAAATAGTATAATGAATTGGAATTGCTTACCACTGGCACACTTTAGAGCTGGTGACGATTGCTTATGTGTAATCACTATCTTGATGACCATAGATGTTATTGGGAGTTGCAGATTCAGCCATCGAGCTTTACAGCCATTTTCGTTAACAAGAGCGATTCAACAATTCACTCGGTGATCGGCTTGGCGACTACTCCTCCATAGGGGTGGTCGTCGGACCACCCTCTTCCATGAGGAGGTGGTTGGCCAACATGGTTGGCCGCTGAGCACTCCCTAGTGAAATTGGTCAGGTGGACACTTCCTTCTCAGGAGGTCAGTTTGACTGACCTCTTCTGTTTGGTGGGCTGCCCCGAGCCCCCTTTTCTAGGCTAAGCTCAACCTTGGCCTAACTTTTTCAAAGCTAACCAAGCTGGCTCACTCAGGTCGAGATTCTCGATTCAAAGAGATTAGTTTTGGGCTCAGTCTTTGTTGGACTAAGTCTCCTTCAACCTTTATTATCTCATTTTTCTCCCCATAATATATATATTTCATGAATATCTAAAATAATAAAATTTGAATAACATATTTATTTCAAATAAGATAAAGAATTTAAAATCATTTTTGTAACTTTATTGATACCAAACATAGTGTTAAGGAAATATATATCTTTCGCCCTTTTAAGTTCCAAAAATATTACATTTTCAATCTCAAATTTTGAATTGAGATTTATTTGATCCTACTTTTTAAAATATTTTGCACTTTACCCTTAGTTTCGACGAGTTAAACCATATCCGCTTAGGATTGTTACTACGAGTTTTATTATGTTAAGAATCAAAAGTGAGTATTAGTAAAATATTAGGGACAAAAGTGTGTAACAATTTAAAATTTAAAAATGAAATGGAAATTAAATTCAAAATTCATTATTCAAAACATAACAGTTTTAAAGCTATAGATCAAATAGAAACTAAATTTAAAAATTAAGACAAAAAATGTAACATTTTAAAATTTAGAGACTAAAAAAATATTTTTCCTTCTTTATTTTTTCTTGGGAATTGAATTAATCGTCTAACCTTGTAAAAGGTAATATGTGACATCTCTTAAGCTATACTTGGATTGACATGTCAATGGAGTTTTTCTCAAATGTTAAAAATTAAATTTAAATTTTATTTTGGTTCCTCTATATATATATATACATGACCTGGGAGCCCCCTCAAGTTGTATTTCCTCAATGTTCGCATTCCCAAACAATTGTACTGAGAAGCCGACCAACAACTGGCAGTTGGCAAAAGGAGGAGGGTGGCTAGAGAAGCTTTGAACTACGTGGGGATCGATTCAGGGGCGGATGCATGTTGGGACCAGGGGCACTAAATTGATATCATTGTCTAGAAAAATTATTTCCTTCACTGTCTTCTAGACTCTCTCATGAACGCATGGTGCCCCGTGCATGAGCTCGAGCCCAAGTTCTGCATATTTTTTTCAATATTTTTTTTTTTTGTTTTTCTTAAGATTGTGCTTTATATATATATATTATTAAAATTTTAATGATGATATTTATAATTTGATTTTTTTTATTTATTTAAAGCTTCTACATTTTATAAATTTATATGTATATTTATTTTAATATTTCAAATTTACTTATAAGATAAAATAAAAATATGTAGTATTAATATATATATATATATATATATACACGCATATCTATATATTTACTTATAGGAATGAATAAAAAATATTTTTGAACCTTTAATTATTTTTTTAAAAAGTGATTACATAAACATAAATTTTTATTAAAAAAATTTACAAAATATTATAAATTTCATTTTATTTATAATATATTTATATAAATAATTCAATCATATTTTTTTAACAAATAATTTTTAGAATTTACAGGACACAAGTTATTATAAAATGAGTTAGTCTAGTTTAGTAATCAATATTTCATTTTTTTAATAGTAAAAAAAATATCAATATTATTTCATATAAATATTTTATATCAATGCATCTAACATTATATTGATATGAATTTGTGCCTCTTGACATCAAATTCTGAATCCGCCTCCTGGGTCAATTGCTATAAACTCTCTTTCCTCATAATCACTGGAGTTGCTTTGTTTGGGGCTTTTTTTCCTTCATTTTGGTGCTTAGAACCAGAGGGTTTTATATTTTTACGGAGGTTTAAGACTGAGGAAGAAGAAGATGGTAGTAGTAGCCACTGCTGAAAACGGTGTCGTTTTCAGCCGTGGATGAGAAGAAGAATGGGGAGAGAAATAACTTTTTTTTTTTTGCTGCTTATGTGGGATATTAAGTTTCGTTAAATTAGAATTTAGACCCTAAACTTTTAGGTTTTTGTAAAATGGGTCTGGAATTAATAAATTGTAAAATGTGTCATGTAGATTTTGAATGGCTATGTCAAAGAACTTTCATCTTGTTGAATCTTTGAATTCATTATTTCAAGACCATTATTTTAAAGGGGAAGAATTAAAAATGCTGAAATTGACTTTAAGACCAAGAGAGTGAAATTGAAAGAGATGCTTGTTCCCACATGTCATTTGTGATAAGCATTGACTTGACTCTTATCTTGACCAACATGCCCCAATTGTGATTTATAAAGTATTCAATCTAAATAATTAATTATGGGTTTTTCTGATGATTGAAATCCTGTTTGATAACTATTTTTGTTCTTTTATTTTTTTCATATTTTTATTTTCTGTATTTTGTTTTTAGTTTTCTATTTTTAATAAACAAAAACCATATATGTTTGTTAAATATTTTTTGTTTTTTGTTTTTCGAAAACAAAATTTTTGGGGTTTCAGTCTTTTAAAGAGATAAAAATACATGACATGACAATAAAATTTTAAAGACATAAAAATAATTTTTTTAAAAAGAAAAATTAGAAAGCGAAAAGAAAAAGATTTAGAAAGGAAAAAGTTAGAAGGAGAATTTCAGTTAGAATTCTTTAAAAAAATTGTTAGAGATAGAGAAGAGAAAAAAAGTTAAGAGAGACAAATTTTGGAGGGACAATAAAGTTGAGAGTGATATAAAAAAAGATAAAGAAAATTTGTAGTGATATAAAATTTAGACAGAAAGATTGTTAGATTGAAAAAAATTAAGGAGATATACTTGTTGGATAGAAAAATAAATGGAAGAAAAAAAAGTAATTGAGTAATTTTTAAGTTAGATATTTTAGAGAGAAAATTTTGGAAAAAAATAGTAAATTTATAGAGATAGAAAAGTTAGAAATAGAGCGAAATAACATTAAAAATTAGATAAAATTTTAGAAAGAAAATATATGAGAGGAAAATTTTTAGAAAGATATGTTAAAAAGAAAGGAAAAAAAAAGGTTTGAGCTTTAAAAGAAAAAATAAGTTTTTGCAAACAAAAAAAAACTTTTTTTAAAAAAAATTTCTTTTGTTTTTTAAATTTCTTTATAATTTTAAAAATATTTTTGAAAAATAGAAAACCGAAAACTAAAATGTTTATCAAACAACCTTGGTTTTTAAAAACTAAATACCAAAAACAGAAAATAGAAAACAAAATGATTATTAAATGGCCTTGATTTATTTTATTTTTTCATGTTTTCCAAGTAAATTTTCTTGTTATTTTATTTATTTTAAAAATTTATATAACCTTAGTCAAGTAATATTAAATTGTGGTCGGAACTTCTATGCTTTTTTTTTTAAATATTAAAAAAAAAAAGAGAAAAAGCCTACTCGTGTTGGTAATTTAAATTTGTATAAATAAAACCATTAGAATCTTTGAATTTGAGAATTTTAATGACGCAAATGTTTGGAGTATTAACTGGTAGAAATAATTCTTTTTTTTCTCATTAAATGTTTAAATGTCACAATCCAATGCAATATGCATTTAGTGTGCGTTTAGGAGAATTATTTAACTATATTTGAGAGGAAAACAAAATAAAGTATTATAGTTAAGTGCTTGATTAGGAAGCATTTTAAAAAAATAATAATAAAACAACTGCTTTTATCATTAAACTTTGGTTTTTTAACCAAAGCATTTAAAAAAAGTACTCTTGTGGAAAGCACTTCTAAACAATTTTTGAGATCTTATTGCTATTTAATCATGACATCTGTCAATTTTATTGGACAAAAATTTGGCTATTAACAAATAGTTATCGGTTAAAAACTAATTGTGGAGATATGCAAAAGTGATGAAAAATGCATGGACTTTTTGTGTGATTATGAATTCATGGCGTGAAAAAAGTGGCAAAAAAATGACTTTTTGAATGGCATTTTGATTGCCTATGTAGAGCATATTGTATGAAGTTTGAGAGCAAAAATTTGATCTCCTTTTTTTCTTTTTTTCTTCTTATTTTCTTTGTTAAACTAAATTTTTAATTTTAAAATCGATTTTATGGTTTGATGTGCATTTTTTAAGACAAATCAGTTTTAAAATAATTTGAATATATGTTTATGGGTGATGAATAAAACATTATTACTATTTTTTTTTTATTTTGTTTCATTCAGTATCATAAAAAATAATGAAATTTATATTCCAATTGATCTCTCAGTAAAAAAAATTATATCACATAGAAATAAGTTTTATGAAATCAAATGGTTATGGATAAAAAAATACTAGACAAAAGACCATAGGGTAATGGAAGCATAGCCCATTACCCGTCAAGAAGTCTAGTCCAAGTGGGCTGGATCGAACATTAAAAATGGCAAGTTTCAATTCGAGCCCAACTCGAAGGACCTATGGAATCAGTTAAGTGACTTAAAACCCTAGCTAAAATTTCCTACAAGTTCTTCACAAACCCGATTCTAACTTAGGCAGTTGATCTTCCCTATTTCTAACAAATTTATTATTGATATTCCCTACTTCAAACAAATTTTATTGTTGACCAAATTTTGGCATCAACACAAATTATTTTTCAAGTATTGAAAATTGATAGGTGTTGATTAATTCAATAAAATCTCAAAAAAAAAAATTATGATTTGCTTTAATTTTCCTTTTCTTTTTGAAATCAATACACGTGATTTGTTTATATTATATCTTTCCCAACTCCAACGCAATTAACTGAAATTCTACATTTTCTGCCATATAATGTTTCAAATGACGTCATCTCTATATTAAGCGATAGTTGTTATTCTAAGGCAATCCCATTAAAAATATATATGTCTATCACAACTTCTCTTAAATTGTGTAATTCATAATCTCGCAACATTTCGTCCAAATTTTAGATAGCTCTTTCAGTCCATCTGTGTATGACTATAAAAAGTTGTATCAACGTGTAAATTTAATACTTATAACTTGTTGTAAGTTATACCATAATTTACAAACGAACCTTCAATCCCTCTTAGAAACTATTGACACAATAAATAAGTAAAACTTATTAGCCTTCCTTTTTCTGCTAAAAACCACCCAACCTTAGAAAAATGTTCTTTGCAAAATGAACCACATTAAAAAATTAATGATTCATTTGTCCATATGCAAATTATTTCATTGCTATAAATAAAAACTTCACTCCATCACAATCTTGAGTCATATATAAAATATGTTCATGTGTCTTGATTCACTAGTATTATAATAATAATAATAATAATAATAATAATAAAATTGTCAATACGTTTCAATTTGTGTTTGCAAATTGAAAGGATCACCGTCCAATAAATTGTTATTTGTTTTATTGACCTTTTGCTTTAAGTGGCAAGAAACAGCGAGAAAATCTATGTGAAAAGCTGTCAAAGAAAATATTAAATTAAAGAAAGTGGTAATAAATTACTTCTTCCTCTGAAGTTTGAACATAATTATAAAATATTCCCGTACTTTTAAATATCAATAATATCATTTAATTTTGTTAAACGTTTCAAAAAAATATTTTTTTAAAAAAATTACGTTAAATGTTTGACAGAAAATTGACGTAACCGCTAGCATATGAACTATATGGATACAAATCAACTTACGCGAGACTTTAAGTTAAAAAATAAAATATTCCGTTTGTTTTCGCTTGAATTTTTAAATGTTGATTTTATTTTAAAGATTTGAATCAATCTAAACTACTGCATTTTTTCACTTAAATTATCACGTAGGTTGTTTTGTATCCACATAATCAATATGTTAATAGATTCGTCAACTGTTTGTTAAACATTCAACCAAATTTTTCTTATTTTTTGAAATATTTAGCAAAAATGAAGGGTAATATAGTACCTTTTAAAAGAATAAAGATATTTTTAAAACAAATTATAAGGTATAATATAATTAAGCCTAATAATAATATTTGTTAAATTTTCATTGACTTTTGAAATTCTTTAAGTTTGCATACTAATTATCTCTTTCTACTTTATACTCAATGAAAAATGATTGTTTTTTTTTCTATATCGTTCCAATGAAATTGGATCCACATTATTAAAAATATAATTATGTTCCCTAAAATGGTGAATTGATTCTATCAAATAAATAAAATAAAAGATTTAAATCTTAATTTCGAACTTGTTGAAGTTTTAAATTATTTTAGTCTTTATACTTTTTCTTCTTCTTTTATCTATAAACTTTATATTTAAACTTATTTAATTCCAATTATTGTTATAATTTTATATTTAAAAGGTTGACCGAATAATCTAAATTATAATAATCGCAATCTAACTCCTAAATTAATTAAGAAAATTGCAAAACCAAATACAGTTCAAAGTTCAATTGATTAAAGTATATCTTTTCAACCAAAATGTCGTAAATTCAAATCTTTAGCTCTACATGTTGTTGAACTAAAAAATAAAAAATTAATCTATTATTAATGAAGTGGTCCCATGCATATTAGGATAAAATGTGTCTAATTTCTCTTTGTATTATTATTCTTAATATGTCCAAAAAAAATATCTCCAAATCTTCATATATATATTCAATTCGACATCTAATTTCAACCATATTAATTATCAACATCACAATGTCCTTAAGAAAATATCTCATAATTTGAGGTATCAAATTTATACAATTCATAACAATAATTGTAGACATATCGTCTAAAATATCAAACTTTTTTATTATCACATTTTTATAGCAAAAAGAGAGAAATCATAAATATATTTAAGATGAAAATTAATAAACTTTCCAAAACTTTTAATGATTTGGCTTTTATTTTATTTTTTTTGAGTTCAACTTAATTAATTAATTATATATGAATCAAACAAAATATATAAGAAAAAACTTCAATAGATTGTATTAATTATAATCGTGGAAGACTTTATTTTACTAGTTATAGCCATTAATGAGAATGATAATGGTAATAGACCTTTATTTTTTTTGGAGTGCAAAGAAATTAAAACGGGAGTGAGGAAACTCAACTATGGACTCCTGCAACCCATGACGCAACCCATGACGGGTAGTCTTTAATCTAAATTGTAATAGACTTTACCAGTTTATAATAGTTCAATTTTTTTTTTTTTTTTGCCGAACTAGTTCATGATTTTTTTTTTTTTTTTTTGTAGATAAAGAATTAGAAAATTGAATAATAATAATAGATATTTTATCTACTAAGTTATGTTTGGATTGACAATCAATTCAAGTTTCAAATCCATAATTTAGGACAACCTGTATTTTAAATATAAGTATGACATTTTAACATTATTTTAAATATAAAAATCTAATATAGTGTGAGTCAAAAGATTGTGGTATTTTTTAATATTTATCATAACAAATGAAACGCGTAGATAAATTATATATATGGAAATTTTAATATTATTCAGGCATCATGGATCATATATTTATCATGAATTGTGTCTAAAAAAGTTTATGTACTTTTAAAAAATTTTCCAATAGGGTTCTAAATTTTCAATATGTTCTTCATCGTTGACTCTATTAAATTTAATGCTTACACTATCAAAGTCAAACTTGCTCGCTTAGTTACCCTAAATTTTTTTTTACTATAGAAGCATCAAAGTAGCAAAGTTAGCCAGTAAGAACATATAGATATAGAATTGAAAGTTTACGAACCTATTAAAAATATTTTTTAAAAAGTTAAAGAACTAGATAGTATTCATGAACCTATTAACGTATAGTTGTTATTTGTGAATAATAGTTACCTACAAATTTTATAGCTATACTTATAACCAATCAATAATACTTACTTTTATAAAATTTGAATGGTGATAAATAAAAATCAATATTAAATATGTAAATATAATATATCATCACTATATATATATATATATATACGAAATTGAAAGTTATATTTAAAATTTAATTACATGGGAATTAAGAGACCAAAACTTGTAATGTAAGTTAAGAATTAAATATCATGTAGGGAGATATTAATCTCTATATAAATCCCACCATAACAACTTTATCTTCAAATTAAGAGGAAGAAAGAAAGAAAGCTGCAAAAAAATGGAGGTTACTGGCGGCGGAGCGGGAAGAAACAGAGACGAGACACGGCGTTTTTGGAGCAGCTTCTTGATACAGGTCCTCACCGGACCTTGGTTCATGGTGTTCGCTTCGTTTCTAATCATGTCCACCGCTGGAACGCCGTACATGTTCGGCCTTTACTCCGGCGCGATCAAATCGGTGCTCGGCTACGACCAGAGCACTCTGAATCTAATCAGTTTCTTCAAAGACCTAGGAACGAACGTCGGCGTAATCGCCGGCCTAATCAACGAAATCACGCCGCCGTGGACGGTTCTGGCAATCGGCGCCGCCCTGAATTTCATCGGATACTTCATGATTTGGCTGTCTGTGACGGAGCGTGTGGCTCGGCCGGCGATCTGGCTGATGTGCCTTTACATCTGCCTGGGAGCGAATTCGACGGCGTTCGCGAACACCGGCGCTCTGGTGACGTGCGTGAAGAATTATCCGGAGAGAAGAGGCGTGGTTTTGGGGATTTTGAAAGGCTATGTTGGATTGAGCGGTGCAATTTTGACGCAGCTTTATCAGGCCATTTATGGCGATGATTCCAAATCCTTGATTCTTCTTATTGCTTGGCTTCCTGCGCTTATTTCCGTCGTCTTTCTCAGAACGGTTCGGATTATGAAGGTCGATCACCAGCCTAATGAACTCACCGTTTTCTACAGGTCGGTTACCTTCTTCAATTTATCACTAATTTCAAATTTTCAAATTTTCACCAACCTAATGACATTTACGGTTTTCAATTTTTTGTAACTAAATTACTTTTGGAACTTCGATTGGGAGAGATTTCAAATTTTTGTGGATTTTAAATTGTGGTTTGTTATGCACTTATCCAAAAAAAAAAAAAAATGCATTATTTGAAATCTTAAGTAATTTGAAATTATATCTTGTTACGGCTAAAAAAAAATCAGATTTTAAAAGATTTCATAAGATTTTAGTTAACTTATTTATTTAATATTGTCATATTTTAATTAATAAATTAAGATTAGAAATTTATGTAATAATTTCTTTTATTTTCTGTTTGGGAGCATTCAAATAACAAAATTTTAATATATTCATTTCAAATTTTTTATTAAATAAGAATTTAAAATCTTTTCTCGAATTTAAAATTATTTTTTCAACTTTCTCAAAAAGAAGAGATAGCGAGTGAGAGAGAGATTATAATGATTTTTCACTCCATGTCAAATATCATGAAATAAAAACGTATATTTTTAAAAATTGATAAATTATCCATTTTTTTAGTTCCAATAAATT
>JAOANK020000029.1:2316957-2332508 GCA_026257165.2 Telfairia occidentalis | reverse complement strand
CGCTTAATTTTCTCCTTGTGTTGATAATCTTCCAGCCTTTTTAGTTTCTTAAGCTTTAATTTTAATTAATAAATATGGTTAAGTGATACAACATTACTGAGAAGGAAAAGTTTCAATACAACTACCGAACAACTTAATTGATTTTTTTATTAGTGTAGCTTTGAGCATACTAAGTGTAATATCATGCATGATGAACTGTAGTTTTCAAGTGTGCTAAAAGTTGGTAACAAGGTTCAATTGTAAAATTTGTAAGTGACAAAGTTTCTGCTATATAAGATCTTTTTCAAAACTTCTACTTCGTGCCTTTAAGTTTAAAGAGGAAAATGTCGTAAATACATATTCCACGTGGAATAACATTGCTTCTCATTATAGGGTGGAGGAGTCGCTGCTAAGAAAACTGCCAATCCTGCACCACGATTGATCAACTCTAGCGAACTTGAGTAATAAGAAATAATTTGATGCTTTTATTATTATTTTTCTTTCTGGGGCACATTGACGTTAAGATGTTTTTCTTTACTTTTTGTAGCGAATTTCGACCCCTCATGCAATTTAGGCGTGACCGCGAAACCGGAAAGCTTTTTGAGTTTCTTGATGGGATGATGCTCAAGGATGGATATCTATACAAAAAGATATCTTTAGATTCATTGAACTGCTGGGGTGTGATGCCATCTGAAGACGAGCTCTTAAAGTTCAAGCCTTCTGAGAGCAATGAAGCTACTGATCTAGAGTGGCTTTCTCAACTTTATGGTGAAAAAAAGAAAAAGAAGATCATTAGGACTGAAAAGGGGGGTGGAAAAGGAGAGGGCTCATCAGGGTCTAGTTTCATGAACAGCTTTGGAGATCATGATCTTGTCTGTTTTGGGTGAGTTCTTCGCTATATTTACCCATTACAATCGTGAAATACTTGCAGTTAACTGATTTCTGTTGACTCATAACTCATTTACTTTACACTGGTAAACCTTGCCGTCCCTTGCAGCCGGAAGGATTTTGGGATGATATTAGGAATGGAAAAAGATGATAGTTACAAGGTATTGTATATGTCTCCAAAAGTTCCAATTGATTTATTTTTTTACCATTTGTGTAGTTATTTGTTTCCATTACTTGTGTACTGTTTGATCTATACTCTATTGCTTCCTACCTTCTTTTCTATGATCTAGATTTTGAAGGACGGTCCTGATGGATCCGTTGTGGTGAATGTGCAACGGAAAGAGTTGAAAAGTGGGCCTTTAGATGCTAAATTTACTACTGCTGATCACAATGGAAAAATCATCTCTGTTTCAGACAATGTCAGGGTTTTGGAAGGATCATTTAAGGTTCGTTCTTTTTTTGAACCCGTTGATGTACCCTACAAAGTAGGCTGTCTTACGCAATTTCTTTTAACTTACAGGATAAACAAGGGGTTGTTAAGCATGTTTATAGACACACGGTGTTTGTATATGATGAGAACGAGGTGGATAACGATGGTTATTTCTGCTGCAAATCTAACATGTGTGAGAAAATCAAGATTTCTTATGATGCACCTAGTGGAAAGGTCGTGTGGACTTTCTTTTTATTTTGTTGATCGGTTGGTTAGCCTGTGCCCCAATCCAACAAATCTTTTTCTCCATATAGGATGATGACAAGGGTTTTACTGGTTTTGAGGATTTCTCCTCTTCTCCCAAGTCACCTCTATCACCTAAAAAACCATGGGCAGAGAAGGAAAATGGTCGTGAGTGTATGTATCAATATTGCTGATGATAGGCATTTTATTCATATATATTACTGTCGAAGTCTTTATTTGGATGCAGACAACCGGGATGACAGAGGAGATGGAATGTTCTCCATTGGTCAAACCTTGAGAATACGTGTTGGTCCTTTAAAGGGATACCTATGCCGTGTTATAGCTGTACGTAAAAGAGATGTTACAGTGAAGCTTGATTCTCAACAGAAGGTTCTTACAGGTCTGTTGGTTGTGATTGAATCTTGGCACTGTTGACTAGTGTCTGTCAGTGCTGGTTAGATTGGAGGCTAAACAATTTTTCCTGTCATTTATTTTCTTCAATTGATTTTCCACAGTCAGATCTGATTTTCTTTCAGAGGTACATCGAAAGAGCTCTACTGTGTCTCTTAGGTACTTTTAACTAAAACTGTCAATGTTTTCCCGAGCAATTTACTATATTTTGTGCCACTCTGTCTATCTCTCTCTCTTACACAATACATATTAAATGTATCATTTGATAGTGAGGATCCGGAGTTCACTTCTCTAAAACCATTCGATATACTGGGAAATGAAGGCAGCTCCCAAGGTTTGAATTCATTGTCTCAGCGTCGAAATTTTGCAATTAATTTTCTTGTGTGCACAGGTGCACTTGAATGTTTTAGAGGTTATATTAATCTCTTTTAATTTAATTTTTTTGTGTAACCAAAATTGCCGATTTATTTCCCATGCAGACAAGTTTTTCGTTTGCATATTTTTTTGCAAGTTCTCTCTCTCGGAAATGATTACAAGCTTGACACCCTTGTGTTTTTTTAGATTGGATGGGTGGTGCGGGGTCATCTGCAGGTGGTGATGGCTGGAATTCTGCTGGGCCTTCTTCAGAAAGGTATGTTCGTGTCTTATCACAAAAAAAAGAAAGGTATGTTTGCGGATATACCAATTTACGTGGATATTCATTCAACCTTTTTTATTGAATCCCTGGTTTAAATTTAAGAAGAAAAAGGAAATTGTGGATAAGCTATCCTAATTGTCTTACGCAATCAAGTCTGAACGTTGTATAATGTGATTATCTGTCTGGTATCAATGTATTACTGTCGTTCATAGAAATTCTCTTGATGCTTTTCTTTATCTACTTTAAATTATATGAACTCATGATCAGGAGAAGTATGACAACAGTAGTTAATGTGACACCAAATTAGAAGAATAACTCATCACATTCTATACACTAGAGTATAATACATATAAGCATATATGGAAGTTTTAAACTAATAATAATAAAATTGCAATAAATGACAAAGAACTAATAAGCTCCTATTTACACAAGTATACTACAATAGGTGAAACGTTGAAATTTTCATTTGTTTGCATTTCTAAATAAATTTCTTTTATTAGTTTTATCTCATCTAGGAACCAATAACTGTTCGCACGTCTTAAAAAGATTATTTTCTAGTTTTAACTTATCTAAAATCCGAACAACGGCTTATTGAGACTTTTGTAATTATACATTTCACTATTTTTCTCTATGTGCTATTTTCCTGCAGAAGTGCATGGCCCAGTTTCCCTGACTCTGGTACCTCGGTAAGTTTTGCTCTTCCACCTTCTGTTTTTTTTGTGGGGGTAAATGTTAGTTTAAATTGTAAGTTTAGTTTATGAACTTTCATGTTTGTGTCTAATAGATCCTTAAATTTTTAGAAGTGTCAATATAGGTTCTCGAATTTTCAATTTTGTATCTAATAGGTCTCTAAACTTTATAAAGTGTCTAGGTCTAGTAAGTCTCTAAACTTTCAATTTTGTGTCCAATATATTTTTTTCATTTTCAATTTTGTATCTATTAGATCCTTGATGTAATTGACATTTTTTAAAATTTGTGGACTTATTAGACATATAATTGAAAGTTTAGGGTCCTAATAGAGACAAAGTTCAATTTTATGCTTAATGAGATTCAACATTTTTAAAATTTTTGAATGTGTCAAGGACGTATTAGACACAAAATCAAAACTTCAAAGACTAGATACTTTTAAAGTTCCACGGTCTATTAGACACAAAATTATAAGTTCAAGGGCCTATTAGATACTTTTTAAAGTCTAGGGATATCTTAGACACGCATGAAAGTTCATGACTCAACTTGTAATTTAATCTAAATGTTAATATTCCA
Organism: Telfairia occidentalis; assembly: GCA_026257165.2. Lineage (NCBI taxonomy): Eukaryota > Viridiplantae > Streptophyta > Magnoliopsida > Cucurbitales > Cucurbitaceae > Telfairia > Telfairia occidentalis. Next base: position 2,328,657 of record JAOANK020000029.1, on the reverse strand, counting down.
AAAAAGATTTTATGCATACTATTTCTTTCCCTTTCTGGTTGCAGAATTGTCCGGGGTCCAGTTCTATGAATCCTTCTGGTTTTGAAAGTCTTGACGCTAAAAAAGGTACCATGAATGGGAATTCTACTCTAGTAATTGATACTTTATACACGAATATCAATTTCTAAGAAGCTGGTTTATGTTGGTTCCACGATGATTACAGATGTTGAAGATTCTCCTTGGGTTAGCAAGTCGATTCCAAATGCAAGCACTTCCTGGGGTGCTGCCAAATCAAATGTTGATACTGCTACTGATGGTCAAGCCTGTGAATGGGGAAAGAGCGAATCATGGGACAAAGCTACTGCTAAAACTAGTTCAGATAGCAATGCCTCTGGTGGCTGGGGCAAAACAGTAGTACCTACTGGAGATAGTACAGGCTTTACAGAACATGCCGGGGACAAGTGGGACAAGGGAAAACATGTATCTTCTGATAATCAGCCAGGCAACTGGGGCGATGGAACTTCTGGAAAGAATGAACTCAGTGCATGGAGCAGAGATAAAGATTCAGAATCTGGGGGGTGGAAAAAGAATCAAAGTGCTAGTTTTGATGATGTTAATACTCCAGCAGAAGCTTCAGCTGATAAGTGGAGCAACAAAGCTAGATCAAGTGGAAGCTGGGGGGATCAAAATGCTTCAACCACTGTCTCTGAGATTCAGCCAGCTGGCAAAGGCAGTGCAGGTAGCTGGACCAAACCAGAAGAAGAAAATAAGGCCAATCCAAGTGTCTGGAATGAAGATACTTCAATGAAGGGAACTCAAACATCAAACTGGGGTAACCAGAATGAGACAGGTGGATGGAGTAAGCCAAAGAATGTGGGTGGTGGTGGCAGTTCTGCTTGGAATAAAGTTGATGAACAGTCTTCCTGGAATACCCCAAAACAAGAATCAAATCATAACAGTTGGGGGAGGTCAAGTGATCGTGGAGGTACTGGGTCTTCCGAAAGCGGAAAAGGTGGAAATCAAGGCATAGGTGGATCTTTTGGTCAAGAAAATTGGAGTAAATCTACCACTAGTAATGGAGCTGGAAAAACTAACAGTTGGAATAAATCAAATCTTTCTAGTCAAGATGAAAATATTGGAAAATGGGGACAGGGTAATGAAGCCAGTGATAGTGGTAACAAATGGCAGAGTTCAAGGTCTGATGGTGGAAAAAAATGGGGCACTAACGAATCAGAACATGGGGGTGGAAAAAATAGTTGGAATACATCCAAGTCATCTGGTGGGGATACTGTCGGTGGGAATTCAGCTATTTGGAAAGACAAATCTGATTTCTCAAGTTCAGCTCCCAAAGGAGACCAATGGGGGGGAGGTTGGGATAAGCAGCACAGTTCAAATGCAAATGATACGAAAGCCTCTGAGGACAATTCTCCCTGGAATAAGAAATCTGTTGAAAGTGGCAAAGATGGTGAGCTTAAGAATCAAGGCAGTGGTTGGAATGCTGGAAAAACTTCGGGTGGAGATTCTGCATCTGGATGGGGCCAGGCCAGCAAGGAAGCTGGTTCAAGTGACGCAGCAGGTAGCTGGAATTCTAATTGGAAAAAAAATTCTAATGTCGGGAATGAGGATTCTAGTATAGGGCAGAAAAGCAACTGGAGCTCTGGAAGTGGCAATTCTAACTGGGGCGAGAAAAGCAATTGGAGCTCAGGAAATGAATTTAATGCTAACCATTCCACCGGTGGTGCCGATGCTCAGACTGAAGTTTTTAATAATGCCTCAGTTCATGGTAGTTGGACGGGAGATAGTAGTGATAGAGGAGGCTTTAGAGGTAGAGGTGGTTTTAGAGGAAGGGGAGAAAGGGGCCGGTTTGGTGGTAGAGGCAGATCTGATAGAGGTGGTTTTGGCCGAGGTGGATCAGATAGAGGAGGATTTGGAGGTAGAGGCCGTGGAAGATGGAATAGTGAAGGTGGTTCAAATGATGGTGATAATAATAGAGGGTGGAGTAGTGGGGGTGGTGACTGGGAGAAATCTGGATCAGACCGAGGTGGATTTGGTGGAGGTAGAGGCCGTGGAAGATGGAACAGTGGAGATGGTTCAAATGATGGTGATAATAATAGAGGGTGGAGTAGTGGGGGTGGTGACTGGGAGAAATCTGGATCAGACCGAGGTGGATTTGGTGGGGGTAGAGGCCGAGGAAGATGGAACAGTGAAGGTGGTTCAAATGATGGTGACAATAGAGGGTGGAGTAGTGGTGGTGGTGGTGACGGAGAGAAATCTGGATCAGGCCGGGGTGGATTTAGAGGTAGAGGCCGTGGAAGGTGGAACCAAGAAGGTGGTTCAAATGATGGTGACAATGGAGGGTGGAGTGCTGGTGGAGGTGGCGGCTGGGAGAAGTCTAGATCAGATAGAGGTGGATTTGGAGGCAGAGGCCGTGGAAGATGGAACTCAGAAGGTGGTTCAAATGATGGTGACAGTGGAGGGTGGAGTGGTGGCGGCAGCGGCTGGGAGAATTCTCGATCAGACAGAGGCGGATTTGGAGGCCGAGGCCGTGGAAGATGGAATCAAGAAGGTGATTCAAATGATGGTGACAGTGGAGGTTGGAGTAGTGGTGGTGGCGGGGGCAGGTCCGGATCAGACAGAGGGGGATTTGGAGGGAGAGGCTCTGGAAAATGGAACCAAGAAGGTGGTTCAAATAATGGTGACCGTGGAGGATGGAGTGGAGGTGGAGGTGGTGGTGGGAGTTGGGGGAGAGGTGGATTTGGTGGCAGAGGCCGTGGAAGGAGGAATCAAGATGGTGGTTCAAATGATGGTGACAATGAGGATAAACCTGCGAGCTGGAGCACAAGTTCGGGTAATAATGGAGGGTGGAGCAGTGGCGGTGGTGCAGGGTCTTGGAACCGAGGAGGTGATGAAAAGAACCAGCAGCATAGTTGGAAGTCGAACAATGATGGTGGTGACAAATCTGGTGGTCAGGGATCAGGTTGGAAGGAACCACCAAGCGGGAATGAGCAAAATAATTGGAAATCATCTGGCTCTTCTGGTGTTGAGCATAATTCTGGCTGGAATAAATCAACTGCAGCCAAGGAGATTGAAGAGAGTGATCAGAAGAACAGTTGGAGCCAAGCAGCAAAGACAGATGCTCAAGGTGGAGGTTGGGAGAAGTCAGCATCAGGTTGGAATGGAGGAACTGAGAATCAAACAATAAAGAGGGATGTCAATGCAGGTGCTAAAGATGGAGGAGGTTGGGGGAAGCCTGCTTCTTCTTCTGGTTGGAATGAGCGAAGTGGAAATGGGACCAACGCTTGGAGATCTTCAGAGACTTCTGGTGAGGGTCAATGTTCCACCTTAAACAAAGAAGCCAATGTAGGCACTCAAGGAGGAGGAGGGGGTTGGGAGAAGCCTGCGCTCAGTTGGAATACCGAGCAGCCCCGTGGCGATGCTGGAGCTTGGAGTAAATCCAGTTCTGCAGACGATGGGAAGTCATCATCTGGCTGGGGTCGGTGATGGATGGACATGGTAATAACTCAATTTCTGTTTTGTAGACAAACCAGAGGTAGTTTGACTGTTAAGACTGTTTCTTGTAAGGGCATTTATGAATATCCGTACTCCTTGTTAATATCTTTATAACATTTGAATATTCAAGCTCATGCATATGCTCTGGATGTGTTAATCGTAAACTATCATCGTGTTCTAGGAGGGGATCGAAATATCGTTCTCATGGTGCCATTGTTATTATCATTACTGCATTTGGATCCAGAACGATGCCATGGTTCGAAACAATCATTTCTAGATCACATCTTCTTCTACTTCTAGCTGATGATTCAATTGTTGTTGCTTTCTTTTAATGAATTTGTGAATTTGGTGCACTGATTGTCTGATGAATCCTGATCCTTGATGCAACCAATTTCTTTGTGGCTATTGTTTGAACTTTGAAGGGGCTAACTTTTTAGTTTTGGAAGAAGAACAATACTGGTCCAGTAGAAAGCAGCAAATCCTGATCCTTGACAGCATCCTCATTTCCACATGCTGTGTTTCAAAAGATTCCATTTTGTCAATGTTTTTGTTTCCCTCTTACAGACATGCCATGTTTCTGCAACGATCATATTTCAACTGGTATGCATAAAAACCGCTTTGTCCCTTTATTTTTTTTTGGCCTTACCATCCCTTATTTTAAATCTTGTATATTGGCCAAATCGAATATAGTTCAATTATTTATAGTATATATTTTAAATCAAGAGGTCAAAAGATTAAACTCTCACTTTCACAGGTTGAACTTATAACAAAAAAAAAAAAAAACCCATGTATATTGATATAAAAAAAGACATTACCAATGTTGCAAAAGTGAAAATATTGATTTTTTGTTTTTTTGTTTATATTTTGTTTGAAATTCTCCAATCCCTACAATGATAATGTAGTCAATGATAGTAAAGCATCATAGTTGGAGTTTGTATACAAAACTAGAGCAGTAAGCAGGGTTAGGAATATCATATTAACAACTGAAATTGATGGTGAAGGTGGAGAACTGTTCACGCCACCCCCGCCGAATATCATCCCGAAGTAGTCGCCACCGCCATCGCCACCGCTTGCTCTCGAACTGGAGGAGCTTTCGTCTCCAGGATAGTCACTGCTCTGTCTATTCTCCCTACACAATTGAAAATGGAACAATAAGTCAACCATGTCGATAAAGATTGAGTTAAATATGCCTCCATTTGTTTACGACGAACGCGTGACAAGGAATGAAACGTGTTAATATGCCTCTCAATTTCATATACCATCAATTCTCGAGTTTTAAGCATGAGTATAATAGAAAATAAAATGATTTACAGAGAGGCAAATATGAAACTAGTTCAATATAAAAAGTGTAAAAAATATGATATTAATTAAAACAAAAATGCTAAAAAGTGTAAAAAATCAAATCAATCAAAACCAATTGAACTCTTATGGGACAATTTAAATCAGATGTAAAGACTATGCATAATGGGATGATCATTGAAAGTAAGAGCTAGTTTGATGGGAATCTTTTTCTAGGGTCCATTTTCCATAATTTTTTTCAATTTACTTTAACAAAATATTTTAAAAGCATATTATCAACAGGCTTGAGAACTATTTTTTAATTTTTTTTTTTCTGAAAGAAAAGGAGAACAAACAAGTTTAACTTTTAGAAACAAAATCATATCATAAAACAAAATCTTTGAAAACTTGAGACATACACACCAATAAGTATAAACAATTTGTTTCTCTTTCGATCAACTTGGGAAAATGGGAGTCCATGAACCTTTTTTTTCAATGAAAAAATTTCTAGTACTGTCGTAAATTTAGTGTCTCTCATATCAACATTCTTTAATAATGATATGTAATCCATAAAATATATTGATGTGTCACAAATTATGAATACAAGAAAGTATATGGTTCAGAATTACTAGAATTTTTTCCTTTTCCAATAATGATAAAAACAGAGCACAAGAGGTCACTCAAAAGTTTTCATTATAAATTGAAGTTGATAAGTAGGGTCCACCATTTTCCAAATAATATAGAGAGGACCCACAAGAAATGGCTGGAAAGCAAAAGCTTGGTAATATATGAGAAGAAAACAGAACAAACCAAAAACTACTGCTACTACTGTTTCCAAGGAAAGGGAACTTTCACCACTGGCATTAATTAATGGGAAAAAAAAAACCCCACTTGCTTTTACTTTTTTACCCTCTCTCAACTCTTTAACTACTACTTTTTCTCTGTACACACACATGCACTCACTCTCCCCCTTTTTTGTCCTTTTTAATGCTTAACACTTCAAAAGGGCACTTTTTTTTACATTATTATTATTTCTGTTTTCTTTCCCCCATTAAATCCACTGGACAACTCTACCCTTTCCATTGAGCTGTTATTACCAAACCAGAGAAGAAAAGAGGGTTGTGTTCATTGATGAGTTTGTTCTTTATGGACAACAATCTAAGTAGATGATTGTAATTTTGAACCCAAATATTGGTCTCTAATGGAACAATATTAATGGGAAGGAATGGAGTTTTTTTTTTTTTGTTTCTTTTTCCAATGCAGAAGTGGACAGGACAGGCATAGGCAATAGAGCCAGAAAGAAAAGACAAAAAGAAAAAAAAGAAAAAAAAAAGTGAGCTGTTTTCCAAGGCTGTTGTAAAGTCTCAGTCCTAAGCACATTTATTTACCCATTCAATTCATTCAAAAAATTAGCATTTGAGTTAATATTTTTCATGAGTTTAATTTAATTTAATTTAGAGCTTTGCTTCTCTTTACCCTAAAAGAAAAAAAAAAAACAGAACCACCAATTTCCAAGCCCAAAATTTTCATATGAACAAGAAAAAAAACAGAGGAAGGGTATTTTGGTAATTAGAGAAAAAAAGGGGTACCTGGAACCACCGAAGACGCCGGCGTTGAGTGTGAGCTGGTCGACGAGGGCGGCGGATTTGGGGGCGACACTGGAAGCTTTAAGGTACATATTATTGAGTCCCTCGCCGGAGGGCACAAAAAATGCTCCATTTACCATAATGTCCCCCTCCGTCCTCCAGTTCCACTCCGACCAATCCCCCGCGTTTGTGTCCACGCGCTTTGTCACCTGCCCATTGGTTTATTCACAATGCCTCACAGTCAGAACTGTCCCTTCAAATCACCTCCCAATGCGCCCCCCCGCCTTTTTCTAATATCATTTTCACCCAGTCCTCCATCTTTTCAATTTTTCAATTTTACCCATTAATGCATTTCAAATTTTTTCAAGAAGATCCTCTCAACAAAATTTGTCTTTTTTTTAAAAAAAAAAAAACCTGTGAAGATTCAAAACTTTGAATTATGCTCAAATAAAGGAAGGAGGGAATACTATCCCTATGATCATCGTTCATAAAGAAGTATACCCAATGTTTGATTTCAACTTCGATAGTTCGAATTCATGTTTACAATGACATATAAACACAAAAATCATGTTATTAATTTGTTAAAATCAAAATAAAATGTAAAGAGTAAAAATGGTTACTTTTTTTAAAAAGTGTAGAGATATTTTGAAAGTGAAAGATAAAAAAACAATATAAACTTAAAAAGTTTAAAAATCAAAATCAGTCTTTTAAAAATTTAGAAATCTATGAGATTTAAATTCTAATATTTTGTTAATATTAAGTTAAAAAAAAAACTTTTTGTTAATAATTCTTTTTTTTAAAGGAGGGGCTTAATATATACTATAGGGATTTAAATTGAAAATTACCGAATCCATAATTTCCTAACGACTAAGGTGTAAAATTACCCTAATTCCTTAAAAGTCTCGATAATAATTTTCATGAGCAGCGCGTCCTGAAAACGCGCCGGCGAAGTGTATTACAAAATGGAGAAAGAAAAGGACGTACCTCCTTCGCATTAGGGTTCCCGGGAGCAATGTACCGATTACCCTGGCTGTTGATCGTCGGATTACCGCTGCCGCCTATGGCGTACATCTCCCACGATCTGAAATCGTTGTTGACGACGTGAATGTACCCTCGCCGGCACCTGGGCATCCGCTGCACCAGCTTCTCGCCGAACAGATTAAACGCAATTGTCACCTGCATAGCCGAGTCCGGCGAGTAGCCGTCGTCGTGCCCTAGCAGCATCACTTCGTCGTGGTGCGAGAAGTAGTTGTTGGAGATCGTGATCCCCGTCGATCCCATTATCGCGTCGATCAGGCCGTCGGTACAGTAGGAGAGGGAGCAATGGTCGATCCAGATGTTGCGCGAGCTGAAGATGGAGATCCCGTCGCCGTCCGATTTTCCCCTGTATCCGACGTGCGTAGGGCTGGCGCGGATGTTCGTGTGGCCGGTAGGGATACAGTGGTGGACGTTGATGTTGTGGATGATTACATTTGAGATGTATTGGAGTGTGATGCAGCCGCCGCCAGTGATGTGGACATTCGCGCCGCGGCCATCTAGGGTTTTGTAACTGTTCATCATGAGTTCGTATTTGAGTTTGATGGTCATGTCTGCGGAGAAGACGATCCAGAGAGGTTCGTCTTGAATCACGGCGTACCGGAGAGTTCCCGGGCGAGGGTTTACGGGGTCCGAATCGGAAGAATCTGTCACTACGTAGATCTGACCTCCTTTTCCTCCCATGGCGTCTCGGCCGAATCCAATCCCACAGTCGGCCAGTCGTTGGCGATTAGCTTGCCAGTTTGTGTCGCAGCGCCAGCAATCGTCGATTGGGTTTCCGGATTGACAGGAATTGGATAGGCCTTTCGAATGAATGGACAGCATTTGCCTTCTGGAAAATGAATCATTCACTGTCCTGCAAAAGGATAACCCTAAATTAATGTGAGAAAAAGCCATGGAAACAGGAGACTTCAGATTGAGCAAAACAGTAATAGGCACAGATTCTGTTTGTTAAAATGCCAAAACGAGCTCTCAAGTGCAAAACCCCAGTTGGGCATTTTCTTGCTGAAGCTTGAAACAATGGAAGAAAATGGTGGATATCCATCCAAAATACCAAACAGAGAAACCACAAAACTCAGTCATGTTTCTGAAAGTGAAAAAATGGCAGTGTGTCCGATGGTGGGTGAAGAAGAAGTCCATTACCTCCTAACTTCATAAGCAACAGTTTCAGGATCTGGAAGAAGATGTGGGACAGTGAGATTCAAATCGAAAGCTGCCATGGTTAAAGAAGACAGAGAAGAGCTCAAAAGCCAGATGAAGAAGAGAATGCCAGAGGTCCCAAACATGTCTGCTTGTAGAAGAGAAGACTCTTTTCAGGTACCTTCCTCTCAAATGAACAACAAAATCCCTTCTCTTAACTACAAATGTTGAATCTGCAAATAGAAACAAAATCTTGGGAAAATGAAATATGATCTTATATATAAAGATACCAAATGAGAGAACATGGGAACAATGGGTAGTGGCAAAAAACTAAAAAAGAGAATGCTTTTTTACTTTCTTGTTAGAGTTTTGAGCATCAGGAAGGGATGGAGGGCAGACACCTGTGTCTGAACTCTGAAGGATGGTGATGGAAGTAGAAGAAGAAGGAGAAGGAGAAATGATCCTCTCTCCTTCCCCTCTTTATTTCTCTCTTTCTAGTCTCTAATGTCTCCTTTTGCAGACTGTTGCTTACATTTTTCTACCTGGCTTTGGCTTTGGCTTTGGCTTTGGCTTTGGCTTAGCTAAACTTATTGTAGGGATATGAAAAGATTATTCTAAAAGGGTATAATCCAGAGAGACATGGAAGGAGGTGGGCTTCTTCTCCCAATGTTGAACCCATTCTTCCTTCCCTTTCTTCCTTCTTCTGGTTCTGTTTCTGTCTGTGGATTAAAAATTATTCCCCTGCTGAGGTGAGACACTCTGTTTAATGTTCCTCTGCATTCAAATTATACTTTATTTAGATTCTTCATAGTTTTCTTCTTTATCTTGATTTTTTTAAGTTGTTGTTAAACATTATGTTCTATGGACCATGATTAGTTTCTTCAAATATTAGTTTAGTAGAAGTTGAATTTTTCATTTCTTATGTAATTAAGCTTCTTATGCTTTTTTTTTTTTTTTAAATATTTCGGTGTGTTGTGCTAACTTGTGTGCATCTCAAGTATTCGGCCACCTGACCTTGTTATATTTAGTTACCAAATTAACTTGTACGATATTAAATTACATTGACCCTTATTGATATGCTTCGTTATGTCATTGTCCGTGATTTTTTTTTATTATATTTTTTAATAAGGAAAGTAACTATTTTTCCTCTACAATTTTTAATAGAACGGTTTATTATGCTTGGAAGAGCCTATGTTTGTTATGTTCAAGAAAATTATATTATCAAAATTAGATTTTATTTTCATTGAATTTAAAATAACTGATTGTATAAGCCATTGTAGAAATATCAAATGGGGGAGAAAATATTCCATTAGAGATGAGAGTTTAATGATAAAAATTAATGAAATGTTTGATTTCATAATAACCAGTATTTTTTAGGAGATATTGAAAATATTAAATTGGAAATTATTTTGAGTGAATGAATGGTTTTTTTTTTTTTTTTTAATTTCTAAACTCGATTATTCAAACTACTTTATTTATTTTTTTAAAAAAGTAATTTTTGAAGGGTGAATTCTTTTTTAGTTACTTTTTTTTAATTCCCTAATTTCACATTTCCTTTCAAAATTAAGTAGAGAGCTGAATATTCATTCGTTAGAATTAAATTTCAAATATGCAATACAAAAACAGAAATGAATTAATAAATAAATAAAATCTCAAGTGGGGGTAAGAATTTGAATCTAAAAACTTTTAGTTAAGATATGTCTTAACTAATTTACGTTTTAATAAAAAGGAATATTCTAAAAATATCAATTAAAAAAATTGTAAGGGGCCACCTCAACCTGTCACATGCTATTCTATTTTCTTAATGAAGGCCAATTTTGACTTAAAATGGCTTATAATAAATGGTTGGGGGTTGGATAGATGGCTCACAACTTTAATATATAATATGTATAGTCTAATTGTCAAATATTTCACCATCTAATTAATTCCATCAACTTGCATCTAATTAAAATGAAATTTTATATATTTTTTACAAACAATATTTCATGTTTAACAATGATTAGGAACTTTTTCAAAAAAGAAAAAAAATGATTAGGAACAAATAGTTATACAAAAGTTGAATAACTTAAATAATTTAAAAACGAAGCCTTTTTAATCTTTTTTTTTTTTTTAGTTCAACGACATGATTCGAATCCATGACCTTTTGGAGATATGTCTTTAATTAATTGAACTAATGATGTTGATTAAGATATACCTTTTTAATCTTGGTTAATGATGTTGATTGAGAACACTTCCACCGATAAATTATAGAGAAAAAATAAAAATGACGAATCAAACAAAATTTTCATACATATCTTAAGAAAATTGAATTGGCTTAAAGGAAGTATAGCTTTTTAAAAAAATAATAATAATAAAAGTTGCTTGTTCTTGATAAATTTTATTTTATTTTTTAACATTTCAACAACATGTGGGGTGAGGATTTCAAACTGACCTTTTAGTTGACAATATATGTCTTAATCTGTTAAATTATGTTCAACTTAGCATTCTTGATAAATCTTTTTTTTTTTTTGTTCAAACACGAGTGGAGATGGGAATTTGAACTCACGACTTTTGGTCAAATAGATTATGCCTTAACTAATTGAATTATATTCAGTTTAGTCATTCTTAATAAATCTTCTAGGAAAAGGGAGCATATTAATGTTAATTTTCGTATTCATGGTAATTTAAAGCATGATAATAAGAATTATGCTGCCCTAACTATATATTGAAAAAGTGGTGGGAAGTGAGGCCCTAACATGAAATAAAAACAAAAATGTGGAAAATGACATCCCCATTTGTCATGGATTGAGTTTCAAAAGTTGGAAGATTCTGAGCCAACCACAAGAACCGATGCGAAGAAAAGGACTTTGATATAAAATTAATGATGATAATATTGAAATGACTCATCTTATAACAGTGGTGAATGTGTCAACTCGAGCATAGCTTAACATGTTAAGACGTAGGTTAATGACCAAAAAATTGTGCGTTCAAATCTTCATCTCATATGTTGTTGAATTAAAAAAAATACTGAAAATATTTCATCCTCTATAGCAAGATATAGTATCTAATGAGCATAATTCTACTAATTAAGATATAAATCTTCGATCAAAAGATTAAAGGTTCGAATTCCTACTCTACATATTGTTAAACTACAAAAAAAAGTAACATGTTACATTAGAATTTTAGAAAATGT
>JAOANK020000029.1:2300008-2312846 GCA_026257165.2 Telfairia occidentalis | reverse complement strand
TCAAAATTGAGGAACCAGTGGCTGCAAAGGTCTTATTGGAGATAGAAAATTCCAATTCTACCGATGCTTCTCAATGTCAAGAGACTTCAGTTCTTCAAACAGAGGTTCAGAAGGTTGAAGCCAAGAGGTCTGTTCATGTATATTTAATTGCTATATCTAGGTTTATGTTTAGAATATGTTGAAAATAATTTAGCGTACAGAAGAAAATTGAACATGAGCTCCATTGAATTTCTAACAGGCCTAGTTTGAGAAGACAGTCTGCAAGCTTCAAAATTGAGGAACCAGTGGCTGCAAAGGTCTTATTGGAGATAGAAAATTCCAATTCTACCGATGCTTCTCAATGTAAAGAGACTTCAATTCTTCAAACAGAGGTTCAGAAGGTTGAAGCCAAGAGGTTTGTTCATGAATATTTAATTGCTTTACTTGAGTTTATATTTCAAATATGTTCTAGATGATATACCATACAAAAGGCAAATTGAACATAAGCTTCATTGAATTTCTAGCATGCCTTGTTGGAGAAGGCAGTCTACAAGGTCCCAAACTGGGGAACAAGTGGCTACAAAAGACACATTTGAGATAGAAAATTCCAATCCTAATAGTGCTTTTCAATGTAAAGAGGTCGTGCGTGAAATTGTTTCAACAGCAGTATCATCTGTAGAAAGAGAAGATGACGGCAAAGTTACTGATAAATCTGAAGTTCAAGAATGTCGGAGGTCATTTGTTGGTAGACCATCAAGGCGAGCTGCTGAAAAAGTTCAGTCCTATAAGGAAATTTCACTTAAGGTCAAGATGCGCAGACAGGTATGAACAATCCTAACTCAGATTTGCTCTTCCTGTTGTTAAGGGGAGAGAGTTGTTATAGATAGTGAGTGAAGAAAAGGCTGCACCAGTTCTTTTGTATCTGTATCCTATGATTGCTTTAGATTGTGCAGTTTCTGTAAAAATCTCAAGTTTGCTCCCTCGTACCATTAAGAAATACTTGCAAACCAATCCAACTGAGCTCATTGCATGGAATCAACCATCACAACACCTTCCAAACTAGAATGATCCATTAGTTACGACTTACAACCAATCAGCTCACTAGGAAGGAAGCTTTTGATTTTTGAAACAACACTCTTGTTTTGCCTTGGCAATTGACACTGATGCATCTAGTTGGATGTAGCATAATAGTTTATATACTTCAAGAAATAGCTCTTGATCACTTGACAATCTCCTTATCCTTTAAAGGGTCTACATTATCATTCTGACATGAGGAAGCAACAGTAACTGGTTCCTTTTGCCATTATCTATCTATCTGATGCTTGAATTAAGTCCATGCCCCAATGTTCATATTTTTTTTTCTTTTTCTCTTTACTGTCTTGCTGCTTGGCCATAGTCATTATCTGATCTGATATGAGTCAATTGCTGCAAGTGGCTCAAACATCTCCAAACTCTAAATTTGATCATGCTGCACTTAGATTTCATCTGTGATATGCATATTCTTTTGAGAAAATGATGGGTCCCAGTTTGTTGGATTTCTGAAGTGTGATTAAACCTTCACTGGACAAAATAGAGGTACCAGGAGAATGTACTGCATTGCTCTTTTAGTCTGCTTTTAAATAGTTGAGTTATGGAAAAAATACCAGGAGAATGTGGTGTGTGGACCCCCAAAAAAATTCACCTGCCCTCACATGCCATAGAAGATAAGGAGGCACAAAGCCAAAAGAAAAGGTGGATTTTATGTATCATCTTTTTCTTCAAATCCAAACCGCGTTAGATCCTCAAGTGTAAAAGAAAGAAAAATCAACCAAAAAGGAATCAGCTTCCAAAAGTTCAATGTTCTGGCTGCATATATCATTTGTATGATTTGCTCAAAGTGTTGGTGATTCTCCCAAATTTGGATTATTATACATTATCCGTAGACTATACTAATCTAGTATTCAACATAATTAAAATATATATATATATATATACCATTCATTGTATGAGAAAATGCTACTAAAAGTAGGGTAAATTTTTATGGTAAAGTTTATGTGACTATTCAATGGGATGGTTCCGACACTTGTTTAATTTTGTTATCTAAACTTTATTAGTAAAGTTGTGTTTTTTATTGTTATTTTTGAATGAGTCGAGGATTCGAACATATAACTCTAAATTTACTCTGTTAAACTGTTTATATTATGATGAGTCTTAGCTTTTTTTTTTCCCCCTCTTTTAATAATTCCTTGATTTTGAATCTGAATCTTGAACCTATTCATAATAGACAGAACATCATCACAGACAAGCATTCTATAAATAGGCCAAAGCAAAAGAACAAATAAAAAAAAGACAAAGGAAAAGTGACACGTGTCGCACAGTGATTGCACCAAACAAACTGACTCACAAGAACATCTCAGCCAGAGAAGAAACTTTGTCAAATCTTGAGATGGCTTCAAGATTAGCCGTTGAAACCTCAGACATTATGCTTGATGACTGCCACCGTTCTTTGTGAAAGTGAAGTGTAATAAAACTCAGCTCATAATACATCCAAATTTTTTAGTTTTTTTTTTTTTTAATTTTAAATTGTATATTATAAGAAGTTCATAAATACCTCTTTTTTCCAAAGGAATTTAGGATTTGGCTGATTTTTTTTTTCTCTCTCTTGCAACTTTATCACCAAAAAAAAAAAAGGTTCCCTAAAAGAGCCTACCATTATCTGAAAGGACCCTTTTTTTGGTGGGAAAAAAAAACATAGAAAAGAAAAGAAAAGAAAAGAAAAAACTTGGTCCCCCTCCCTTCTCTGACTAATATAGGAAGACTCTCAACTATGCATGCACACAATCTCATTAGGGTTTTTTTTTTTTCCCCTTTTTTTTTCGGTGCTTTTAGACTATTATTTTTTGGGGCTTTCTTGTGTTCTTTTGGTCAAAAAGAAATTGGCATTTGAACTAATTTTAAAGCCATTTTTGTAGAATGATCCTTTTGTTGAGTTCTTTCATATTGCAATATGACTTCACACGAAAGAATGTTTTTGCATTGTTAGGGAGTGTTTGGTATGACTTTTAAACTATTTATTGATAAAAAAAAAAAATCAAAATTAACCGTGATTAGTTAAAATTTCGAAGAGCGCTTTTAACTAATAGAAAATGTTTTTTTAGAATTTTTAATAATAAAAAATGGTTTGAAAATGTAGAAAAACATATAAAATACATTTAAAGCTTTTTAAAATTAAGCATTTAATTAATTTTCTTCTCAAAACGCTTATATATTAAATGTTTTACTTAAAAACATTTCTTAAAAAAGTTACACCAAAGATGCACTTACAAAATTAGGGTTTGAGACTCTTGATTAGTTTTCATTTCTTCTAGCTGAAATTTATTTCTTGCAAATATTTTTAAATTGTTTCATTGCATATTGAAAATCTAGCTAAAATTTTGAAAAAGTAGCTTAAAATACTTCATGTTGTTATTTTTTCGTTATCAAAAGAAAACGCACGTACGAAATGTTTTATTCGAAAGAGATAAATAAGAAAAAGTTAGGTTAATGACCAAACATACTTATAACAAACCGAATTCGATCTATATAGTCAAATTTAAGCTAATTTTTTTTTAACTTTTTTGAAGGCTCTATTCTCACAAATAAGCATACTAAAAAAAAAATTTGCTTAGCTAAGTGGGAAATGGCTCCTAAATTTGTTGGCAATATTTATGATGGTTGCTCCTCTTACAATTGAAATCTCAAAAGAATTGGCTCATACTTTCACACGTGCGTATGACACGTGCCAACTTTAGATAGAAAATTCTGGCTTTACAAGTTGCTTTCACCACAGATTTCACATTCCCTCCCCTTTTTCTTGTAGCCTATGAACCAAACATTCAAATCTAGTCCCACTCCACAATCATAAAAGTTTTTGTTTTTACCATTTTGCCCTTCTCTTTCTTTTCTTCAAATTTAACATCATGTGAATTTTATTTCTTATAAAATAAAAATCAAAAGTGAAGGTGAGAAAAAAATAATAATAATTCACATGAAAATAATAACCATTTTTGCCCTTCTCTTTCTTTTCTTCAATTTTAACATCATGTGAATTTTTTTCCTTATAAAATTAAAATCAAAAGTGAAGGTGACGTGTCGAATTATAATTGGACCAAATCTATACAAGTCGTCATTTATTCCCTTGTATATGTTATTTTATTTTTAAAAATAACTGTATACTTTTGCATTCATAATTATTTGTAAGAACTGTAATTAAGTGACTTATGAAAGTTGATATTATTATCCATTCAATATAATTATTTCCAAATTACAATTTCATGATTTTAAGTCATTCATATGATGAAAGTTTCTATCTCTTAAATGATTTGTTTTTCCTTTAAATTTTTATCAATTCACGGAGTATTATGTGATGAAAGTTTATTGTCAACTAATTTTAACATTTACAAGTAGTGAGAAACTAAATTGAAAAACGTTAAAATATAAGAGATCAATAACATTTACAAAATGTTGATGAGTTTATTTAATATTAATTTATATTATTTATATGCTTACATAGAAAAAAAAATTATTTTTATAGTATTTAAATAGATGATTTGACAAAAACACTAATAATAAATTGAATCATTACTAATACTTCTGCTATGTTAAAAACTAAAAGTGAACAATAGTTAAAATTTAGAGGTAAGAATACAACATCTTAAAATCTATGGACCAAATGAAAACTAATATGAAACTCATGAGTAAAAGTGTGATTATTGTGACATCTAAGGGCTAAATAGAAACTAAACTCAAAATTCAAGGTTAAATGTATTTAAATTTATAGAACATATCAAAATTAAACTCAAAACTCAACGGTAAAAATGCAACATTTTGAAACCTGAAGATCAAATGAAAACTAAACCCAAAACTCAACGACAAAAAATATGTGTTTCCTTATAAACTAACTAAAAGATCATACAACATGAAATTTAAAATACCATTATCCAAACACGTGTGCATGATACTATTACTACAAAAGTTGATGGTTTCACTCCCAACTCCGCAATAGTTGAATTACCAAAAAAAAAAAAAGAAAAAAAAAAGAATCAATTTTCAAATTCTTCAAAAGAGTGCTTAAATGCCTTGGAGATGAAAAGGGTTTTTTTTTCCCTCTCTCTCCTTTTTATGATTTTTGCATGACATATAAGACATGATTGTTTCTATAAATACCCTCATTAGTGTAACTGAAAGATCCATTACACAAAAAGTGAAAAGCAGAGAAAAATAACAGAGCAATGCCAACAACTCTCCTCTATCAATACTAAAAGAATCTCAAATTCTCCTCTCTCTGTTTCCTTCTTCCTCAAATTCATCTCAATTGCTCACTGCAATCGATCAATGGAGGATCAAAGCCCATCTTTTAGCTGGGAATTCTGCACTGTGGGTATCTCAAAAACTTGTTACATTTTGACATGATTCTGTTTCTGTTTCTTTTGGAGTTTTTTTTTTTTTTTTTTCTAAATTGATCCATTTTTTCAGGGAATTGAAGAACTGAAGCATGCTCTTTTGTACACAACTTTGGAGCTTGAAACAACAATCATGTCAGCAAAGGAGGAGATTTTGAAGAGAGAATGTGAAATTGTGAACTTGAGAGATCTTCTAAACAGAGTCATTAAAGAGAAAAATGAAGTTGAAGCTAAATGTGGGAAGTTAATGTTTGAAAATATGATGATGCTTCAACAGCACAAAAATCAAGAACCTGAAGTCACTCCACAAAGTGACAGTGACTCTAGCAAGATTTTTGCTTGTTCTGACTCTGATGATAACACAATTCAGTCCTCTCAAACTGACCCAGTTGTTGGAGAGCCATTGTTGGTATCTCAAGAACTCCCACCAACTGTTTGGAAAAATGCCTGTGAGAAGCCATCTCAAGAACTCCCACCAACTGTTTGGGAAAATGCCTGTGAGAAGCCATTGCCAGAGAAAGGCAAGCTTCTGCAGGCAGTAATAGAAGCAGGCCCCCTTCTCCAGAACCTCCTCCTCGCCGGGCCGCTGCCTCATTGGCAGCACCCGCCACCGCTCGTCGACTCAGTCGATATCCCGCCAGTGATCATCTCTCCTCGCCCTTCGCAGCTTCCACCTCAAAGCTCTTCCATTGACATTAGAAAGAGAAGCCATTCATTGCTCTCTGATGTCTCTCAACATTCCCACAACAAGCACCAAAAAGTGACTCAGTAATGGTCTCAACTCAATGACTTTGATCCCTCATTCTCTCTAATTTTTTTCAATGCCCATCTACTGATTTATTGTCATCTTTTTTTTTTTTCTTTTTGCTGTGATTGTGAGATGTGTGATCTGGAGGTTGTTTGTTTCATTCTCTTTCATTTCACAACCACACCAAAAAAAAAAAAAAAAACAAAGATGGGTGGGAAAAAGGAGAAAAGAGGAGAATTTTCATTCACTTTGTTCCAAGTACAAAGTACTTGAACAAAATTTTTGTGATGCTGCTGCAATGCCATTGATTTCCATTCTGTCTGTACAAGAACAACAGAAGGAACAACCAAACCATGGCTTTGTTTATGGATCATTTTCAGTTCTGTACCATAACTTTTATTACTAATGAAATCCAACTTCCAAACTTGCTGCTGACTGTCTTGAGGCTTAGAGTTTCATTTTTGTGCACTTTTTGGCCAATATGTTGGGCCCTCTTTGCTGCTTTTGCTCTGTTTTAAGAGATGAAATATGATTATCACATGCAAAGGGATAGATCTTCACAAAGATTCTGCTTTGTCTGAAGTATTTGGAGATCCCCACCATTCATAGTGGGTGTGTTGTGGCTTTAATTAGTGCATCAATCTTTCTAGATTCCCATTCATTATTAAAGCATTCAAAGCTTGGCCTTTGTGCAAAAGGGGACACAATTAACCCAGCATTTGGATGGTTAAACACACTAAAAGTTAATTCTATGCATGTTAGGTTTCTGTTCTAAGTCTGGTTGGAGATTGGAATTCAAGACAATTTTTATTTCTCGTTATCATTGCGGTTTTTGGTGAAGTTATTCCCTGTCGTTAATGCTCGTTAAAAAATATCAATGTCACATCATTTTTTCATTACACTAAAAAAACGAGAGTAAAATGAATATAAAAATGTAAAAGGGCTAAGGTAAGATGATCTGAACGCATTCTACCCAAAAGCTTAAGCTGATAGGTGAAGGTAAATTTAATCATATGAAGACTTTAACACTCCCCCTCACTTGTCAGTTGTGGGCTGAAAATTTTGGACAAAACCCAACAAGTGATTATCAATATTAAATGGGAAAGGAAAGTGACAATGCAAGAGTTCGAACACAGGACCTCCCGCTCTGATACTATGTTAAATCACCACTCTAAAAGTTTAAGCTGATAGGTGAAGACAAATTTAATCATATGAAGACTTTAACACCGAAGTAAGCATAGCTCAATTAGTGAAGACATATCTCTCCGACCAAAAAGTTATGAGTTCGAATCTTCATCATCGCATATTGTTGAATTACAAAAAAAAAAACTAAGACGGGTAGAAAAAAATTACTTGATGCTAAAATGTTCAAAGATAAATTCCATGTATTCAAAATTTGAATCATTTTAAGCTTCTTAATTCTTTTTCAAGCTATAGTTTGGTTTTAAAAATAGGATATGAATTTAAGCTGCTGCGTCAGTATAAATGTGCTAATTGGGTTGGTCTTGACTTTTTTTTCCCCTTTTTTTCTCTATTTTGAGTTGTGCTGATGCGATAAATAAATCTAAATAATTTTGCTTTTAAAAAAAATGAAATTGATAATCTATTATTTAAATTATAAATATATAATTTCTTTTTTTTTTGTAGGGTGAAAGATTATATCTTACCTAGTTGAGTGATAGCTGAAGTTAGAAAATATATATATTTTTTTAATCTGTTACAATTGTAGTTTATTTTATTTGAATAATATAACTTTACCTGATAAATATATTAGATGACAACTAATGTCAATAAGATTGAAGTCGACTATTTTTGCAATTTTTTAATAGAATTTTCTATTTATTTGATTTTAGACTTTAATAAGGTGATTTTTACGACCATCCAAAAAAGATTGAAGATCCATGAGAGCCAAAGTATTTTTTATTTTTTTTAATTTATTTTCTTTGATGAATATAAATCATATAGTACGAAACCAAAGCCAAAAAGTCAAGTGAAAGTATGCAAAAATAGGACTCAACTTTCTTGAAACCGCGTTTGGCTTTATAATGCAACCCCACATGTTCATCATGATGTCTTATTTAAAAATTATGACCTCACTTTACACTACTTGAAATTGAAAATGACATCAAATTTTCACCAAATTGTTTACCTAAATATATCATATTAAATCTCTAATAAATTTAGACACAAAAAAAAGAAAGAAATAATAAATCAAGGTAACTCTAGATTAAAAAAAATTGTTAAGCATGATATAGAATTAAATTCATCATACTCTCTTAGTTTAAGTTTTTTGGTTAATTAGTGATTTAACATGATATCAAAGTAGGAGATCTTGTTGTGTTCGTATCCTTGTAATGTGTCATGTCTCATTATGACTTTTAAGATATATATATATATATAGTTCGAAAATCATGGGTTAAATCAATTTTTTTAAGTTAGAAAAGTAAATTATCTATTTCACATATTGTAAAATATGTTAGAATTATTTACTTGACATTTCTTGTTAATTAGTTATATCAAGAACATCGTCACAAAGATCTCTTGATGAAAAATTTGTGGGCAACTTTAGGCCCATTGCCAAATGCCAACCCATCAAGTGCAAACCAATGGGCTTCTTAGAAAAAAAAGTCATATATGGGTCTTGGGGTGTATTTTTTAAAAAATCATAAATACATATATATATTTGCTTTCAACGATATCTGTGGGTGAGGATTCAAATTCACGACTTTTTGGTCACGAAGATTAGACCTTAAGCAATTGAGTTATACTCAGTTTGACATCAAATATATCTTTTTGATTCTTGAAGTTTGGACTAAATTTTAATTTGGTATTTGATTTTAAAATCTTATATTTTTATCCACTAAGTTTTAATAATGCACCGTTTTGGACTCTAAGATAATGAATGTGTTAGAAATGTTGATTGGCTCCCTTTTAAAATCAATGACTTGTTGATGTGCTATTTTAAATAACATAGCTTGTTGTTACGTTACTCCAGACTATAACCAGTCGAGGTGTAGTTCTAATCAGACACAGTTAAGTACGCATTATATATTTGCATGTCACTAAAAAGTTCATTCTTACAATCAAGGTAATTTTAAGAAGGAAATTTCAAATAATCATCTCGAGTTCCCCAACATGTCCTATTTTAATGGTAGTGATTCAACTTTATAAATATCACTTCACACTCTTGAGTTCTCCAAAATAAGTGCTTTAAATCAACTAAATCTATAAATATTAACCCTTAATTCTAAAATTAATGCATACTAATAAAATCCTATAAGATTATTCATACATATAATTTTTTACTCTATCAAACACAGTTGACCAATTTATAAATAAAAAAAGGAAAAAGAACAAGAGAGAGAGATGGTCAATTGAAGAAATTGAAATATGTTTGAGGTGTGAGAAGGAATGAGTTTTGACATGGTGAATGAATTTCGCCAAAAAGTAGATAAATTATTTAATGAGACCGTCACAACATAGTTGATTCCTAAATAACCATTGAATTTTAGATTCAAAATTTTTCACGTCATCCTCTAATAATCATTCGATATAAATTCAATGTATTTATACGGTTTCTCTCTTATATATCTAACAGTATAAAACTATCAGTCATATTTTGATGGCCTTCTTAAATAATTTTTCCAATAAGTGTTTCGTCCTAAAATTATTTATTTATTTATTTTTTAAAAAAAGGTTTTTTAAAGTTGGAAAAAACCTCACTGTCCTTAATTTCACTCTTGATTCCAAATCATTCCTCCAAATTTTTCCTTCTAAATTTACATTCTTTCTGTTATAACTCTCTTTCTCTAAGCTTAAAACTTCCATATATGAGAGAATAAGAATGCCATCAAGAAAAAGATTACTATTGGCAGTCTAACTCAAGAACCTCACTGTTCTCTTTTTGTTGCCTTTTTTTTACTTCAACAAATATATATATATACAATTCTTATTTCCTTTCTCTCTTTAGCTCAATGGAAATGGGTCATGAAGAAGATCAGAATTATCTGATAGCAAAAGAGAAGAAAGCCAAGAGGCCAAAAGTTGCAGATGGTCTCTCAAAACCCTAATTTTACTGAATCAGCTGATTTTGAGGTTTTTGGTCAACCCCAAAGCTTCTTCAATGGTGTCCAAAATTTCCATCCAATAATTCCCTGCAACTTCTCTTCATCTCCACCTTCCGACGACGACGGCGGCGACGAAGAAGAAGAAGAAGATATGGCCAATTGTCTCATTCTTCTTGCTCAAGGCCAACCAGCTTCTCAACCCTCTTCTTCTTCCTTGGAAAAATTCGTGGAAGTCCCTGAAGGTCAAAATGGTAAATATCTGCCACCATTGATAAGCTTCATAGAAAGTTACCAAATTTAGGGGTAGTTTTTTTTGGAAATCTACGTGTTTAGCAATTACATATGTTTTTTGTTTTTCATTTTTTAAAAATATTCTCAAAATTGTAAACTTGATATCACAACTTTTTTTTTCGGTGCTGAAAAGTAAATAGGATTATTATTTTATGAGTTACTTATAAAATTCGCAATAAGTGTTAACATTTTAAATATAATATATAACGGTTGGAAGTGCGATCATAAGTCCCATATTGATTAGACAATGAAAAGATATGAGTATATAAGTGATTGACAACATCTCCTTTGATATGATCTATTAGAATGAAACCAAAAGTAAAGTCATGAAAGTTTATGCCTAAGTGAACAAAATCTTAAAGTTTATTTGTAACAATAACATGATTAATTTTTATTACTTTATTTAAATATTTTATTTTTCATAAAACTTTGACCTTTTTTAAGTAATCCCCTTAACGGTTTAGCTGTAATTTTTTAATTGACAAAATTGTGTCTATTTAATCTTCCTACTTTAGTATTTATTTGACTTCTTTTTTTGTTTTCTTTAGAATTTGTACATAATTTAAAAAACATAAATAGTAATACACGATATTTACCAAACATTTTTATTTAAAAAATAAAACAGAAAAAAAAATACTCATCTTAATAACTTTTGAATGTGCCTTGATTTTGAAAATTATTGGACGAGACAATCACATTTATATGTAGACATGTAGACTTCAAAAATTTAAGGTTTAAATCTTATTTTGACCATTAAGCTTTTAAAATGTTCATTTTGGTCTCTAAGCATTCTGATTTATTCCATTTTGTCCTGAAATTTTCAAAATGCCTATTTTAATCTCAACTCATAAAAAATAATCATTTTGGTCCTTAGTAAATAATTTTGTCATCTAATATTTATTTACTGTATATTTTGAGTTATCTAATATTTATTTGTTTGGTGTTCGTCTTCAAATTATGTGACTTAAATACATACTTACAAGCAATAAGATGCTTACTCATTTATTTGAAGCTATATAGTTAATTTGTTAAAAATAAAATAAAGATGGACCAAAATAGTTACGTTTGAAAATCCAAGAACCAAAATATGTTATTTTGAAAGTTGAAGGACTAAAATGAAGAAACAAATCTGAAAGTGTAGAAAATAAAATGGAACAATTTTGAAAGTTCATGAACCAAAATCTAATAAACGCCTCTACTAATGACTTTAGATATAAATTTAAAAATCTCTATATCTCCAATGTTAAAAAAAAATTATTGGTGTGACCCAATTCAATAATTTCTGGTTAATTCCTAACCTCAGCCGCCAACAGGGCACCAACTTTCCCATCATTTCAAGCCCTGGGCGGCCACCGATCCAGCCACAAGAAGCCCACCATCGCCCCCATCGGCGGCGAAAAGAATCCGATCTCCAACTCATCGCCGGCCAGGGTCAATAAAGAACAACAACAATTCGACAACAACATTTTAAGTCCATTTGATGTTCAGCGAAGTGATTTTTACAATTACAACAAATTCAGGTTGATCAATAGGTCCATGCGTGCTCCATTTGTGGCGCCTAGTTCGTTTCCGGCCAGGCCCTCGGCGGCCACATGCGCCGTCACCACCGTGCCTGCGGCGGAGCTTTGGAAGATTCCGGCGAAATTGTTGATCGACGCCGTCCTAAGAAGCAGAGAATTAGTTTGTTGTGTTTGGATTTTGACCTCAATCTTCCGGCGCCTGAAGATGATAAAAGAGATCAATCGGGTGCTGTTGTAATGGCCGCCGCGGCTTTCGTCGGCTTCCATTACTGAGAAAATCAATGTTTAGAATCGATGTGGTTTGAAATTGTAGATCAATGGTTTAAATGGAAGTTTGTTGTATTTTGATCCTTAAACTTTTAAAATATTCATTTTTGTCTCTAATCTTTTAATTTTTTTATATTTTAATCCTTGAACTTTCAAAATATTTATTTTTTCCTAAAGTTTCAAAAAGTAACTAATTTGATCCTTGTCTTTATTTTATTTTTAACAAATTAAAGATGTAGCTTCAAATATGTGAATACATATATTAATGTGAGTATGTATTTAAGTCACATAAGTTGAAGACAAGTATCGAACAAATAATAATGAGATGATAAGATTATATACTAATGACCAAAATGATTATTTTTATAAAGTTCAAGGGTTAAAATAGACATTTTGAAAGATAAATTACCAAAATGAAATAAACTTAAAAGTTCAGAAACCAAAATGGACATTTTAAAATTTCAAATATCAAAATAGAACAAACTAAAAAATTTAGGGACCAAAATGAGATTTAAACTCATTATTAAATAAAAGGTTCAAACTTCT
>JAOANK020000029.1:2260798-2273847 GCA_026257165.2 Telfairia occidentalis | reverse complement strand
GGCGCGGCCTCTAAGTAATGTTAGAAGCGTTTTTTTTTTTTTTTTGATTTTGAGATGAAATTTTGATTTATTCGTAATGTGTTTTTGGGTTCTTTTTGTTTTGAAAACCGAGGGGGATTTTGTGTTTGGATGATGCAGATGAGTATATGAGCTTGCCGGCTAGTCAGTACTCGGTGTTGGATGCGGAGAGGATTGAGCGGGTTGATGATAACACCTTTAGGTGCTATGTTTATAGATTTAAGTTCTTTGCTTTTGAGGTTTGCCCTGTTTTGATTGTTAGAGTTGAAGTGCAGCCTGATGGGTGTTGCATCAAGCTGCTATCGTGCAAGGTCTGAATAAATTTGCGTTTCTGAATGTTTTGTCAGCTTTCACTTCCTATTTGTCTTAATCTGTTCTTCTTTTTTATTCGTCTTAACGAGGACAGCTTGAGGGCTCGCCAATCGTGGCTGCACAGAATGATAAATTTGACGGTGAGAATCTAAATTATGCATAACTAGTGAGTAGAAACATCGAACATTGTAACTCAAAGGATTTATAAGTTTTGCTTACTGACTTTTCCATCTCTTAGGAAGCAACTGTAGTATGAGTTGTTTGCTGCTTTAATATTTGCAGCCCTCTTTGTTGTAGAATTATGGATGGATGGATGAACGTACTTGGCTTGCGCGTAGGTCTCATAGCTAAAAAAATATGGATGGATGAATTTTGAAATGAAAATTTGAAAGAAGTTGTGCTCATGTTTCTCTTTGCTCACTTTCTTACACATGTAGTGATCAGTTATTCAATTTCAATAGAGAATTCGTATTCATTTTCTCAGATATGTTGCAACTTTCAAGAAGATTTTGTTGTCATTTCTTGGTTTAATCACAAAAAAAATAAGTGCTAGAATCAAATAGTACCAGAGGAGAGCTATTAGACTGTTTATTGAATATATTTTGGCAGTATAGCGTAGATTCATCCTACTTAGAACTTTTCTCTCCTTTTGGTGGGGTGTTTCGAACTAGTCTAATATTGCCAGTTGCCACTTGTGCGAATGACGAAATGGAGAGTGAATTTCTCGGCCTAATCCAGCAACTAGCACAAAGGATAGAAAAGCAAGGATATGGGCGTTTTTGTTTTTGGCTTTAGATTGCATCCTTATAGTATTGCTGCTCTCCATGATTTATAAGTTGTTTTGCTGGAAGAGTGGCCATTCATCTTGTTGAGTTTTTGGTTCATGCTTTTTTCAGGACTGCTTTGACATTGATTTGGTGTCGGAATGCAGCTTATATGATGAACCAGATCTCTTATGATGTCAATCGAGGCAATTCGCCCTTGCAGAGACTCACATCGGAGACCGTCATTGAGGTAGTGACAATTTTATTCAACAGCATTATCACTAGATGATACATTTGCTACTTTGCATTGTTCTGGACCAAAAATAATTTACTTATCCTGAAAAATTCAGGTTAGCATCGAGATTCCCTTTGCCTTCCGTGCAATTCCTGTACAAGCAATTGAATCAGCTGGGGCCCA
This sequence comes from Telfairia occidentalis, assembly GCA_026257165.2. Classification (NCBI taxonomy): domain Eukaryota; kingdom Viridiplantae; phylum Streptophyta; class Magnoliopsida; order Cucurbitales; family Cucurbitaceae; genus Telfairia; species Telfairia occidentalis. Next base: position 2,272,335 of record JAOANK020000029.1, on the reverse strand, counting down.
AGTCCTCGATCAAATATTGAGGATTATGCTTCCTCGCTTCACAGCTCAGGTTTTCTGCAAAACTTTTTGTATGCAATAATGAAAATTTAATGTTTTTAAGGCATGATCTGTTATAGCTCCCTCCTATATCAAATGCAAAAATGTTGTCAAAACAGAGGCTTTTGCTTTTATCTGACTGTGGTTGCATGTAAATCATGTTAGGATTTTATGGGACGATCCATTTCTGATATCTCTTCTTCTCTAGACATTACAATGTATCAATATTATATCATGAATTTGTAAAACTTTTTTCATTTCATCACATTTATAAGGGATGCCTATACTATATAGTATAGCACGCCTCTATACGGCATGTTGCACATCACACTTCCAATTTTCTCTCTTTTCGGGTCCAACAAAACCGTACACAATAACTATGCGATCGATCTCACATGCCTTGCTGTTATATTCTTATATGGATAAATCCTTGACTAGCACGATCATGCTATGCAGCTTGTGAAGGACTATCAAGCGTGGGCCTCCGGTGATACGTCAAGGCAACCTCTTGGAACAGGTGAGATCTGAGATGTGTATCTATAAACTATCTCCCGAGGTTCGATTCTCGAAGTCTTCTATTTCCTTCAGCATTCACATAGGCCTCTAGAGGCTGCAAGAATTTGTGTACTTAGACTGTTTATGCTCTTGTTGCCAATCCAAGACACATTCTTCAGTAATAGGCATTAATAAAATTTTGGTTTTTAGCAGGTTGAGTGAGTACATGTAAATGTTCTCAAGGTATTTTAGCCAAAAGTATAGTCCATGTGTGTCATCATTTGAACTTGATCTAGCAGTCATTCAGAATAATTTGGATTTATTGCTTCAATGATATTATTGTTTATGTAATATGGCATATTATATTTGATGTATCTCCTAATTTGAATGATTGATTTTACTTTGAATAAACTGAAACTGATTAGGGTATGTCATGTATTTCAACTATAGGTTAAATTGTACTCTTACATTTTTTTTTTTTTGGGAATAATCTCTCATTTTCATCTTTAAACCTTATAACTTATAGGATATTTATTAATTCTTTTTACCTTGTATGTCATGGAATGGAAAAATAGTCACGTCATAATAATGTAATCTTCAAGTTTAGGTTATTTTTTCGATCTTAAATGTTATGAGATTAAGATTAGGTGGCTGTGGTCGTCCATTTTTCTAAAAATAATATTACAGTATAAATGACGATAAGAGATTCAAACACAGTTAATTTATCGGGTTGAGACTAAGGTATTCCTTGTTCGGCTCATATTGAGGTCTCAATTTAATGAAAATGTCGATATAATAGCATTATTGATCCCACAACAAAAATTTAATAGTGTGATTATATGAGAAACTCTCACGCGCCCATAAGGGATTCCACCATTTACGTTGTCGAACAATTGCAGCAGGTTTTCTTTGGTGAACAAAGGATTTGAGTTTCTTGTTTTTTCTATAAATTTAGGGCATGTTTGACATCACTATGAGAAAAAGTGATTATGAAATAAATTTATTTTTTCTATGAGCGTTTTTTAAAAAATTAACAATTTAAAATGGGTTTAGTATAGTTTTTTTTAACTAATTTTAAATAATCAATTTTTTTTTTTTTAAATATTAACAGATGAAATGCAATTTTTTTTAAAGTCTATTTTATTTGTTAAGTTTTTTTTTTTAATAAAAAAAAACTTTTGATTATCTAAAATTAGTTAAGAAACTATACTAAACACATTTTAAATTGCTATTTTTTTAAAAAACGTTCATGAAAAAATAATTTTATTTCAAAATTACTTTTTTCTATAGTGATGCCAAATAAGCCTTTAATTAACTTGAGAGAAAGAACTGGCCGACTTAAACTCAATCGTTGGGGGTAATTTGGTAATCTTTCTTTTCTTTTTCTTGTTTCTTATTCCTCTTTTTTAATTAAGTAAAATAGAACTACACTGCTTCTTGTGTCTTTTTTTCTTTTTTTCTTTTATTAAAAAAATAGAAATATGTTTGTAAATTAAAAAAAAATAAAAATTTGGCACGAAAATCAATTTTTTCAATAAAGATTTCAAAATTGTAAGTCATAGTTATTTTTTAATATTCATTATTCATTTTATAAGTAAAAAATTATAATTAATGTTCATTTTAAAAATATAGGAAGCGAGAACAAGAAACTTGACTTTATTGTTTCTAAAATTTGTACACAATTTTAGAAACATTTCTAAAAAATAAGAAACGATAAATAATAACAACCTCTAAGGTTTTTGTTTTTTATTTCTCTATTTTTGATATATTTTTCCAGCTCTTTTTACTTTTATTCATGCTTTTGAAAAGCTAAGTAAGCAGTCAAATTTGTACAAAATTTTGAAAATATATTTTTTATAACAATTACCAAACACTTATTCTTCTCAAAACCTAAAAATTTATAAGGAACAAAAACATTATCAAATGTCCTCACAGTTGGACCAGCTAAAGAAATAGGCACTACCATGAGTTGCTCTGATATTGCAATCTAGTTCCTGAGAGACTGTGAAGTGGCTGCCAAGATTAATCTATTGACAGGAAAAACTGAGAAGTTGCAGGGAGGAAGAAGGTGATCGTTCGGAAAAATTTTCCATACTACGGGAGTATGAATATTACTTTCGTTTATTTTTTCACTATGTCAGCATAATAATATACGGTCTACCAGTATTAAAGAATTATTTATGAAGGAAAACTTATAGTACAAGTAGGAAAGTACTAGAAATTTTCTGTTAGGGTACCGAGTATAAGAAAAGACAAAATATATTGGAATATCATAAGAGAAACATAGAAAAATAGCTTTTCGAGAGAGCTATCTCTCTCCCACAATCTATTCACTATGGCCTGATTTCCCAAAATATGACCTAACCCTAAATTCCCTATCTCTCTTTATTTATAACCATGTCACCCTAGCTGATTACTATTATACCCCTACTAATATTCTACTAATAATATTCTTAATATCACGCAAAGAATACTCTCACATTTTCCCATGTTTGTTTTCACTTGATGCATAAATTAGTGTTAAATTGTACAAATGTTCATATATAATTGAAGGAAGTCCATATTAGATTAAGTATATTATATTACTATGGTAATAGTTACTTGTAATGTTTTAAGAACTCATATACAGAAAAACCATTTGAAAGAAGCTCCAACTGATGCATGAAAGACAACATGGTTTACATTTGAGATGATTTTGAGCTTCATTACCAGTTGATCAATCTGAGCTTCTAACTCAATTCATAGAGATGACTTGTAAGCATTCAAATTCCCATTCATATCATTCAGTAATGAACTATGCACAAGAATCTGTTAGCAGCCTGTTTGTAACCTGATAACATCAGTATGCATAAGGTAAGCAACTGTAACACTTTAAACTCATTAAAGTTCAACTTTTTGTTATAGAGAATAACAAGTCATTCAATCTAAAACTAAGGTGAAAAATAATATCTTGAAATCTCAAATCATGAATCAACTGTGTTTATTTGACTGAATTTGGTCAGATATTTTATTGAGAACTTGGTCTTAGGAGCAAGATATTCCTTTAAGCCCATTCATTGTCTCTTTTCTTCATATTTATAGGTCAATAATCCCTCTGTTTTTATCCCTTATTTAGGAAAAATGGAAAAAGTTGTTCTCCAATGGAAGGATGGAGATATATAGCTCAAACTTTTAGTTGATTCACATTCGTAATGTTTATGTACTTTTGATGCTTGGATCTAATTCACTAGTGGGTAAATTGGGTGTGCAAATGGAGATAGGGATAGAAGTCAGAAGAGAAAATACACACCTTCGGTAATCGACCCCTCGATCGAGTGCTCGGGAGCTTCCATTGAAACAGTGAGTTTGCTTGGCATCATCCTGAAACAAAATAAGAGCCATAAGTATCAAAGATCAGAGTTGTTCAAGTACTTTGTTTTGCTTCCAGGCATACAACTGTTACCTAAGTGTGTGTTTGGTCGGACTTTTGAAAAAATTGTTTTTAAGTGAAATGTATAAGAAAGTTATAAACTGTATCTCAAAAAACTTCAAGTACTTTTTATCTATTTTTAGAACATTTCAAACAACTTTTAAAAAATACTTTTAGCTAGTTAAAAACACTCTTCAAAATGTTAACCAAACACGACTTATTCTTAAATAAACACTTTTTTCTATCAATAAGCAGTTTAAAAGTCATATCAAACGCACATTAAGAAGTTGCAGGGAAAATGCTGACTGATACCTTTAAGCTGTGTGTATGATCACAGGTTGAATCACATGTGCAATAGAACTCTGGATCATGAGAAAATTTTCCATTAACTGACTCTTCATGATTGTGCTGTTTTAGCTCCTCTTCAAGCACTTGAACTCTCTTCAAACACTCTTCTTTCTCCTCTTCCGAGTATCTTATTTTCCCTTTTAACTGCCTATTTGTTCTTGTTAACCTTGCAAGTTCATTTTTCATCTTAGATTGCAATGTACAAGATGCTTCTTTTGCCATTAGCTCCCACTCGAGCCGCCAAATTTTTTCCTCAAGCGCAGCTTTACTCCGCTTGTAGTCCCCTAATTTAGATGTTACTTTCTGCATATCAGATATTTCATCCAAATATGTCACACTTTTGGCCTCTAGTTTCTCATAGTCCTCAGACAAGCTCTCAAAGGAAGCTTTGAGACACTTATTTTGATGTTCTGCTTCAATGAGTGATTTCTTGAGAGCTAAAACTTCATCTTGGAGCTTTTCTATCTTTTGCAATTTTATCTTAAGTGCAGAAACTTCTTCAGCTAGATTTTGCCTGTCCGTTTGAGATGCCTTCAACTTCAATTCATGCCGCCGAAGCACATTCTTCGATTTCGATTCACTATTTTTGACATTTTCAAGGGAACTTAGCACCTTTCTGTGACAATCCATAAGAATATCCTGGTTTTGCTTGGCAACTGCTAGTTCACCTACTACTCCCAACACCTTTCTTTCTGCTTCCATGTGGATGAGATCAATTTTGTTCTCACATAGCCTAAGTTTTCCTTGAGCTTCTTGAAGAGCAGCTTCTAACATCACTTTATCTTCTCTTAAACAACTCAGTTCAATAATAGCCTCTGAAGCCTCTTTCTCTTTTTCATCAAAAGTTGCATTCATTTGTTTCATGAGGTGCAAAACTTTTCTTTTGAGGTTGTCGACTTCTGCTGTTTTCTCCAAGTACATCTGATGCAACAAACTATCGTCCCGAGCAAGGTTTGCATTGTGTTTTTGAATTTCACGAACCAGTGCATCGAGTTCCCCATTCAGGGATTTTTCTTTCGAACTGATTTCTTTCAGCATTCTACAAAAACTCGCTTCTAGAATTTCTACTTCCTTTAAGATACCGGAAAAAAGTTCGAGTGTCTCCTTCACTTCAAGCTCTAAGATTGCACAATGTTCTTGTAAATCCATCTTTTGCTTCCTCAGCTCATTGTTTGATATCTGCAGTAAAGAGTGCTCCTCCATTATACTTTCCACTGTAGCCTGCAATTTCTTGTTTTCTACTTTCAAATTCTGAATCTCTTCTAGAGCTTCAAAGCATTGTTGCTGTTTATCCTGCAACTTCTCTTTGAAATCAAGTTTTTGTGCCATAATTTCATTGTCCAACTCACATACTTTGTTCTTGAGTTTCGCAACATTCGATTGTGAATCTTGTAACAGCAGACAAGTCGACTCCTTTTCGTTGGTCAAGTGCCTCAGAACAGCCTCCAAGCCACTTATCCTTTCTGATAAGCAAATATTTTCATTCTCTAGTTCCAACAAGTGCACTTCTAGTTCATCATTTTCACTTTTTAACTTCAAAGATGTCTTGGAAATAATGCTATTGGCAAAAACCTGAGTATTCATACTGCTTTTCTCTTCCTCAATACTAGCAATCTGAGCTTCCAACTCCTTTTTACAATGCCTTAAGCCTTCAATCTCCTTGTCCTTTAGCATATTTTCATGCATTAAACTGTCAATCAGGGGATTCTGCTCCAAATCGGGATTATCGAATCCGAATTCCATATGCAGACTCTCAACTCCTGCAGTACTTGTAGATGAGAAATCTTCATAAAAACCACCATTCTCCAGCTTAGTCTGAGGTTGATGAAGTGTAAAACTTGCTTCAAACAAATCCTTGAGCTGGATAAATTTGTTGAAGATAACATCAGCTTGTTCTCCCCCATAGAAACCTTCATTTTCACAACCTTCCAACAAACTAAAGTTGCTTTTGTAATCCAAAGATTCCATCAGTGAAGGGGAATCCATTTGCTTCCTTTCATTTGCTGCAGAAAGTTGAAAACATTCATACAATTCAGAGAACAGTTCAGAGATCTTGATGACACCATTGAAATCAGGCTTTGAAAAGGAAGAAAAAGAGTTTTCTTGACATGTCTGAATATCCCTCCTTGATTTTTTAAGCTTGGATCTCAGTTCCATGTTTTCTTCTTTGAGCTCTCTGTGGTCTTGTACAAGCACCTGCAGTTTCTTTCTTAGAACTTCTATTTCTTTCAATGGCCTGCAATTTTCTCCATTATCAAAACAAAGTCCTTCCAGACCTTGTACCTGAAAATCTTCAGAAAACTTTACATACATATTTGCTTTTTTCCTATTACTTTTAACAAATTTTCCAACATATCCCATCACAGATTTCTCTGATTCATGGATTTTCTTCTTCAGTGTTTTCATGACATTAGGAATCATCTCTTCTTGTTTCTTTTGAAATTCTGGCAACTGATGTAACTGGAACTTCAAGGCTTTAGTTCCATTTGCTTTGAGCTCTTCACGTAGTTGAACAACAGTTTCTTTGACGCACGAACCGTCGGGAAAATCTTGATCCTCTGAGCTCGTTCTCTTGTTATCTTCACTACTGATGCTATAGGTATCCATATCTTCAATCTCTACCTTTTCCATTTCTTGTAGGACAGAGACAAGTTCAAGGTTTGCCTCTTGACTTCTCTTAAGCTGCAAATCCAAATTAGCATTCACCTCTTTCTGAAACTTCATTTCTCTTTCCCATTCCTTTTTGAGGTTATCTTTATCCTCCATTTGAAAAAGAACGTTTTCTTTGGCCTCTTGTTTTTCCCTTGGCCCCTCCATTAGCATCCTCAGTTCATCAAGTCCCTGCTGCAATCCATTGCATTGAGTGTGTATCTCTGAAAGCTCCATTTGAAGACTCGTCCGGTGCTTCGTCTCGTCTAGAAGTTTGTTTCGAAGTTTATCCAACTCTGCCATTAGCCAAGGAGAATTTTGCTTCCACATATCCACCTAAAGCAACTCGACCGAAGTGCCTATCGAGTCTTTAGACGAACCACTATTACGTAAAGTCGATATTCCAACAACCAAAACTCGATCCGCCTCTTCTCATTGACTTCCGATTTTGCTGCCACAAGTAGCAACTTTTGAGCCAGATGATGAATGATTTGATCTTGTAGATCCATCAAATGAATGATATCAAGAATTACTATCTTGAGTGCCACTGAAATCGTCTTGTCTTTCTGCATAATCTTTTGAGACCCCACTTTCAATTTGCTTTTCTTGGAAAGATCTTCTCTTCCAAAAGAACCATTGATGGAACCAAAGCTACTTCTTGAAGCTGAATTAGCTTCCTGTTGCTTAGTTATAGATCAGAAATGGCCATCACAATGATTCAGTGACAAGAAATTCATCTGATATATATCTCATGCCAAGTCACTAAAACATTTTTATGCAGTTCAGTAGTAAAGACAATTTGTGATTCACTGGAAAGTTAAAAGTAAATCTGACCCCATTATTGTGCTCACTTTACAGTGCATAGAATTATAACTGTCATTATTAGGAGCATGGAAAAGGCATAACTTTACACAAGAGTGTTTTTTTTATCATGAAGTTTTCTTCATCTTTTTGTTGTGAATTTCATGAATCCATGTGTCGCGTGAAACCGAAAGGAATCCTTTCTGATTCCGCGTGCTTCATTTCGTATCAACTTTCGTGGCATTTAGTATATTTCTTCCCCTGTTAGCCAATAGATTCAAACATAACAGTGATGTTTAGGAAGTCGTAAACAGCAAGATTTGGAATTTAGTTCACTTGTGAAAATTTGGCTGAAAGTACTATAGTTGTTTGTTTGCTAGCAAGTGTTGATGGGTAAAGTAAGAAAGTATCGACATACCGTTGAGGAAAACTCTCCCGACCGATGAGAAACGTCCAAGTGGTGAGAAGATGAAGACCTTGCACTTCTCGTGATACATCTGACTTGTTTTCCATGCCATCATGATCTACATTCATCTCTTTCGTCATTTACAGATGGAGAGAACTCTTTTAGGAATCGAAACGAAACAAAATGTAGTGTCTAAGTAGCATCGAGTTTTATTCAAACTACATACCTAAACCCAGTTGTTGGAGTTAGGCATTGAATTTTAACCTGAAGGCCAAAGTAAGGACCAAGATTTATGTATTGAAGATGGATATGATAAGCATAAAATGGATTCATTCCTTTGTTGAGATGTATCTATGGACTCTTACTTCTAAACTGAGCATGTTTCGACACAACGATTGCAGTTTTAAAGTATTAATCGTTAAGAAGTTCGTATATACCTTCACGAAAATAAAAAGAAGTGAAAAAAATGAAACTCTAAATCATCTCCTCAATTGTTCTTAATAGGTGGATGATATATGCATCCAAGTTTGAAGCCACTCTATTCTTCTGAAAGGAGAGTTGTTTTGGATAAAAGCCTAAAAGCTGTGCTAGGTGCTATCTCCACTGAAGTTGGAAGGAACAGATGAAACTTTTCAAGTTAAAATAGCATGTCAAATATTTCGAGAAGAAATGCAGCTCGATATGAAGAATAACGATGAAAGAACTCGCTTGTAAGATCATCTTGTGGTCGCATTTTTGTAATAGTAATGAAACAAAAACAACCATATATCTGAGTTGATATAGCTTCCCAAGTTGACAGTTACTTCTCTAGAGGTGCGTCCTTCCCGGTCTTCTCGTACTAAGGAAAGATCCTCTAAATGCTCTAACGCCCACACTGGATATGGACCGAACTGCACCAAATCCAACAAATCCACCTTTGCCATGAGATGAGTTTATTCTGACTTCTAAGATTGATATCATTGCAACAACAAATTTAATGAAGCAAAATCTTCAGTGTCTTTCTGAGCATCATCATTTGAAATCAAAAGAGACTGCAATAAGTGAATTAAAAAGATCATTCTTGTACTCCTAGAACAGAAATCTAATAAACCCTAAAAAAAAATTATTTAGGAACCAAATCAAAACAGCATAAACTTGATTCTGGTTATTTTAATTCAAAGATATCAAGAATTTACATGTGCAGATTTTGAAAGCAAGAAACTATTTTGAGTTAACAAACAGAAAAATATGGTGTTGCATTGAGCTAGAAATAGAAATTTGTAAGTACATCTTTTTTTCTTAAGTTTCTTTGTAGACTTGGGATTTTGCAACCTAAAATTTTTACTTTTTCCTCTTTCCCCATTAGCCCCTTGCTCTATTTCACAGCATTCTTCATCACTTGCACAAGACAAAATATGATATTCCTCCCGGTTTGTTGTGGCTATTAGCGAGTGCTTTGAAATGCTATAGTTCTTCAATATGATTCCTTCATTTTGACTGAAGTAATTCACGGGATTACAATCAAATTCAATATCAATAAACCATTTTATCTGTACTTAGATAAATGCATCCAATTTTTCGTGCCTGAATGAGCTACTCGGTTTGGCCGAGTAAGATAGAGTGAACATCGTTGGAACAAAAAACAACTTTTGAAAAGTTAAGAGTGAAGTTTGTGATTATACATGCATGCAGCCACATTTCATGCAAATGAATAAAAATATGAGCCTCTATTTGCAGCCTTTTCATGTTGGTGATTTTGAGATAATAATTTAAAAAAAAAAAAAAATCATTGAGGATAAAATTTTTAAAATTTTAAGCTCTTGCGATGGGTCGTTGTCGTAAATATTTCTTTCCAATATTTAAATTCTTCAATCAACTTGAATATAACTCGACTAGTTAAACACTAATCCTCAACTACAAGTTGAAGGTGGTTCGAATCTCCACTTCTACACGTTGAACAAAAAAAAAAATCATATAGAAAGATAAATTTTACTTTTTTTTCACATATAGTTGAAATTCAAATCTATCTTCCATTTTTTTAATTTTTTTTCAAAGTTCCTACATTCTTCGTTTGATCGTTGAATCTCAAAAACAAGAAGACTATTTCTAATTATTTATTAAAGAATTTGGTGAGAAGTTTGAGGATGTTTTATGATGCTTCAAAAATTCAATCCCATGTTATTTTTTTTTTCCAAAAAGTTGATATTTTGGTGAAATTTTGAGATTGTCAATCCAGTAAATTTTGCATTCCCATGCTATCAAAATTAAATTTGTTTTCTCTATTATATCATTTATTGTCTCTTATTTTCTTCTTCTTTTTTTTTTAAAATTTTTTTTTTTTCCTTTTTCTATATTTATGAATTGCTGTAAATTGTTATAATATACACTTAATTTAATCATTAAAATAGGCGGGGAATCATTTTTTACTCTTAAATTTGGTAAATTGCATCAATTTTTATCTTAAACTTTTAATTTCATCAAATTGAAACATATGTTGAAATTTTTATCTTATGTTCAAATTTTGTTGAATTCATCATTAATTTTAACAAAAAGTGAAGTAATAATATTTCAAACTTCATTAATTTCAATATCAAACAAAATTAAATCCAATAATGCACAAAATTGACGATTAAATAAATCTTTCAAAATTAATAAATTTCAACAAAAATTCAATTCGAGTATTGATTCACTGAGAATATTTTTTTTCAATTTTATACTAAACATCATTTATATTATGATACTTGAGTTGATGATTTCCAACTCTACCTATAGATTTCTAAAAATGCGTCTATAAAATATTTTTTTAAAAAATAAAACCGAATGCATATATTTAAAAAATGATTATAAAAAGAGTTAGAGAATCTCTTTTATTTAGTAAATTAGTGAATTTAGGTCAAACTTACCTTGTTCTAAAAAAAAAAGGTCAAACTTACCTTTTTTTTTTTTAGTTCAAGGTCAAAGTTACCTTGTTTAAAGTAGCAATTAACCTAAAATAAAAATGTAATAATTACAGTTACTAAAAACCCATGGGAAATTAATGAATTATATATAATTCTTTTAAAATATCACATCATAAATGAGGGATGAAAATTCAAACATTTGACTTATACAATAATATATAGATGTCTATTCACTCTATTAGGCTGAGGTACACAAATTCTATATTTAGAAAGTATTTTTTTTAAGTTAAATCGAGAGGTCATGGGTTCGAATCCTTCACCCCTACATGTTGTTGAACTAAAAAAAATAAAATAAAATTTTAAACTCAAAATCAAGACCTTTAATAAATGGAAATAAGACAAAGTTATCTTTTTCAAGAGAGAGAAAAAAAATGTTTTGGATAACAAAAAATACATATATATATATATATATATTCAGATGGATGACATGGATTCCATTTGTTCATCTATCCTG
>JAOANK020000029.1:2178996-2208561 GCA_026257165.2 Telfairia occidentalis | reverse complement strand
AAATTTTCTTCCTACCCAAATTCATGTTTGAATGCATTAAGCGTTCAACCGCTTCCGCTGGGAATTCGATTCTTTCAGATCAATTGAGGGCAGAAAAGGAGCATTCAAAGAGGTACACGTCCAAAACTAACACTTATCCAAATTCTCATGCTTGGAAGAATGATGGTTTTGTGAATAGGAATGAACCAATGCAACCAAAAGGGAAGTTTGGTGCTACCAAAAGAGTGGAGGCTGAGAGTTCCAATAGTAAAAAGAATAAAAATTCAAAGCAGGTAAGGGAGAAATCTAGTTCTATTCAATGTTTGAAGTGCAAAGGTTTTGGACACATGAGCAAGGAGTGTGTCAATAAAAAAAGTCATGGTAATAAGAAATGGCATAATTGATTCAGATGATGAATGTGAGGAACATGATGCACAACCGAGGAAGAATCTGAAGCTCATGAAGATGAGTATATTGAAGAAGGTAATTCCATATCTTTGATAACAAGAAGGGTACTTAATGTGCAAATCAAGGAAACAAAAGTTGAAGATCAAAGAGAAAACTACTTTTACTATGAATGGGAAGAAATTTACTTTACTTCCATTGTCTCCATATGAAGTACAATGTGCTCATTTGAAATTAGAAAAGAAAAGAAAAGAATTTGTAGAACAAGAGAGAAGAGAAGAAAGTAAGTTTAAAAAAAAAAAGAGAATAGTGAAAAGAAAAAGACAAGTGAGGGGCAAAAGGCGAGTGAAAACCAAGAAAGAAAAAAAAAGTGACTTTGAGGAAAAAGGAAAGAATGTGAGTTTGGTTATAAGAAAGCGGGAAGTGAGGAATGTGTTGTTAACTCAAGCAGCTAACTTTGTGCTTATGTGCAAAGGAATGTGTTTAGCAATTGAACTAAATTCTTGTGATGCTTTGCCAAGTGCTTTTAAGTCTCTTTTGCAAGAATTTAATGACATGTTTCCACATGAGGATGCACATACGGGATTGTTTCCTCTAAGAGGGATTGAACATCAAATTGACTTCATACTCAGAGCAACTCTCTAAAATATGGCTGCCTATAGGACCAACCCAATCGAGACTAAGGAGATTCAAAAGCAAATGGAAGAACTCATGGATAAAGGTTATGCTAGAGAAAGCATGAGTCTTTGCTCAGTTCTGGTGATTTTGGACCCAAGAGAGATGGAAAATGGAGAATGTGTGTTGATTGTCGAGTCATCAACAAGATAAGGTAAAGTATCAACATCCTATACCTAGATTGGATGACATGTTAGATGAACTACATGGTGCAAATTTGTTTTTAAAAATTAATCTTAAAAGTGGTTATTCGAATGCATGTGGGAGATAGGTGGAAAACAGCTTTCAAAATAAAGTTTGGACTTTAGGAGTGGCTTGTTATGCCATTTGGCCTTACTAATGCACCAAGTACTTTCATGAGACTAATGAATCATGTCTTGAGAGATTACATTGAGAAATTTGTTGTTGTCTACTTTGATGATATTCTTGTTTACTCAAAAAGCTTGAATGATCATAGTTTGCATGTCAAGACAATTTTACTTAAACTTAGAGAAGAAAAGCTTTATGCCAACTTCAAAAAGTTTAGGTTTTTTCTAGACCAAGTTAATTTCTTAGGGTTCATTGTTGGAAAGGATGGAGTGAAAGTTGATGAAGAAAAGGTAAAGGCTATTCGAGAGTAGCCAACAACCACCAATGCAAATGAAGTAAGATCCTTTCATGGTTTGGCTAATTTTTATCGGAGATTTATTAAAGATTTCAGTAGCATAGCCTCACCATTAAATAAACTTGTGAAAAAGCATGTGAAATTTGAATGGAAGGAAAAACAAGAAAATGCATTCAATGAATTGAAAGATAAATGGACCAATGCACCTTGTCTTGCTTTACCTAACTTTGATAAATCTTTTGATATTGACTGTGATGCAAGTGGGATTGGGATAGGAGTTGTTTCGATGCAAGAAAAGAGGCCAATCATGTTTTTTGGTGAGAAGCTAAATGGAGCACTCGTAAGGGCTTTGCAAGTTTGGCACCATTACTTGTGGCCAAAAGAGTTTGTTATCCACACTGATCATGAAAGCTTGAAGCAACTCAAAAGCCAAGCAAAGTTAAATAGGAGGCATGCTAAGTGGGTGGAATTCGTTGAGACATTTCCTTATGTCATTCATTACAAGAAAGGTAAAGAAAATGTGGTGGCTAATGCATTATCAAGAAGGTATGCATTATTTTCTTCACTCAGTGCAAAAATTATTGGTTTTAAACACATGATTGAGTTGTACAAAGTTGAGAAATTTGAATTTTATGATGTGTACATGCAAGTTGAGAAATCTAAACCTTGCTTAGGTCACTAATTTCTAAAAGCTAAAGTCTTGGGAGGAGACTTTAGCTTTTGTAGAGCTTGCATACAATAGAGCAATACATAGCACCACTCATTGTTTTCCTTTCGAGGTTGTGTATGCCTTTAATCCTTTAACTCCTCTAGATGTATCACCTTTCCCACCTAATATGTTTATAAGTGATGCAGCTGTTTCTAAGGCAGGATACATCAAAACTTTTCACAAAGAAATCAAAGAGAGAATTAAAAAGAAATCAAAAGCTAGTCACGAGCAAGAACCAAGGGAGAAAGCAAATGATTTTTAAACCTGGTGATTGGGTTTGGGTTCATCAACCAAAGAAAAGGTTTCAATATTAGAGGAAATTCAAACTCCAACCAAAGAGAGATGGTCCATTTCAAGTGCTTGAACGGATCAATGACAATGCCTACAAACTAGATCTTCAAGGTGCGTACAATGTAAGTTCTACTTTTAATGTGGCTGATTTAACTCCTTTTGATGTAGAAAATGAAGACCTTGATTTGAGGAAAAATCCTTTTAAAGAAAGGGGGAATGGTGTGAATCACACCAATGACACATTGCATGTACCAGAAGGAGCTATTACAAGAAGCAAGGTAAAGAAGATTCAAGAGACTTTCACATTACATCTTCAAAGGCTAGTTAATGCACAAGAAGAGACAAATATTTTTTAGCCCAAATTTATCTATAATGTTACTACAATAAGTCAAGATCAGAATGAAGTAAAGATGGCATGGGAAAAGTCGTGTAGTTTGAAAGATGGCACGTGGGACAAAAGAAGTGTGCAGAAATTGTGGAAAGGTACCTTTCTAGATTGCACCTTTTGGGAGTTTGTGAAGTCAAAGCTTGTCAAACGTGCTCATCAAGTCAAGCGGTCCTATAACAGATATTTAAGACAATTCCAAGCAACTCTACATTTTATGTTCTGCATTTAAGCTTCTCAAACGTCGTTCTATTGAATTTTCATTTCCTAGGTCTTATTTTCTCCAATTTTCATTTAATTGTTTTTCAAAGACTTTTGGGTTCTTGGTCCTTTGGATTTCCATTTGGCCTATTAAAAGGCTTGTAATCCCTTTAAAATGCAAATTAGTGATATATAAAACTTGTGTTTCTTCAACCCCTTTGGTGTTGTCTTTTTTAAATCTTGATTTAGGTTTGATGATTAAATTGATTCATTGGATTAGTCTTGATTAAGCTAATTCTGGAATGAGTCATCTTGGAATCAAAGAGTGACCATCATAGATTCTAAGTTTGAACTAAGAGTTATTCATCTTCTAACTAAGCTCTTGGTTGGAATCCATTTGTTAAGTTAGCCTTATTTGTGTAAGTTTACAAGGATCCTAAAAGGACCTCTAGCTTTGTAAATCCAGCATCTTTGGCGCTTATCACAACAACCGAATATGATGGAACATAACCAGGTGTTGATTTTTGATGGCAGATATTGAGCGATTTGCAAATATGTTGCACCAGCATTTAATGATTTCCACCCAGTAACTGTGACAAGGTTAAATGGAGCACCAACTTTTGAGTTAAAGCTTGTGATGTTTCAAATGCTAAAGACTAGTGGCCAATTTGGAGGGTCAAAAATGGAAAACCCACATTCCCATTTGCAGTCGTCCCTTGCACTATGCAGTTCATTTGGATTACAAGGAGTGTTTGAGAAGATGCTTAGATTAGCTCTCTTTCTCTATTCATTGTGAGATAAAGTCACGGTGTGGCTGAACTCATTCACACCAAGATCGCATAATGTCATGGATAGATTTAACAGAGAAGCTTTTAGTTGAAGTACTTTCCTCTTACCAAGAGTGCGACGCTACATGGAGTCAGTTGATGAAGCTTGGGAATGCTTCAGAGTGCTATCACCATAGTTTGCTAAGTTGTGTTCAAATTGAGGATTTTTTATCAAGGATGAAATCCAAACTCTCGATTAGTAATTGACGCGTCAGCTAACGGAGCTTTGTAGCAGAAAACTTATAATGAAGCATTTGACATCTTAAAAATGGATCTCAAGCAACAACTCCAATTGGCCAACTGAGAGAGAAGATGCTCAGAAAAAGAATGTAGGAGAAAAGTTCAAGATGGATGCAATCACAGCGTTAAGTGCTTAAGTGGCATCCATGGAAAATATATTCAAAACGATGAACATGAATAATGCTCAACAAATCAAACCAATGCAGGAAGTTACTAAAGTTAGTTATGTATACTATGGTGAATCTTAATTGTTTGAGAATTGCCCACAAAACTAAGCATCTGTATGCTATGTTGGTTAAACCAACTCGAATATAAATAGTCGATAGTCAAATACTGTAACTACTTGATCCTTGCATAACAAGGCCCGACCGCTACGACATGCATGCCTAGACTTTTCTATAGTTTTGGTCGAAATTTTTGTAAAAGAACACATGAAAACTTTTATTAATTAAGTAGTAAAAACGTTACAAAAGTTTCTTTTACAAAACATCAGGATCCATAAAACGTTAGCGTAGTGGAACAAAATACATATATGACCAAAATAATGAGTTTGATGGCTTGCCCCTTGAGTGACGTCTAGTCATGCCACCTACGTTGTATCCTCGCCTGCAAAGTTTGTAAAATAGGATGAGTATATGCTATACTCATTAAGTAGCTCTCACCTAAGGTAGTGCCCAAATGACAGTCACATGCAACATGTCATAAAAACATATGATTCGGACCCAAAACATGAACTTATCATAACATGAGGTAATCGATTATACTTCCAACATGAGTTCCACTACCTTGATAGGAAGATGTGGACTTAAGCGAAACTAACTCATATGATGATTAGCAGTAGCATGCAGTTAGTAGAGCTAGAGTCGCATCCGACATTAACCCTTAACATAAACGTAAGGTGAGACTAAAGGGGTGTAACCATACGTACCTTACTAGCCCCTAACATAAGCATAACGTAAGGTTGGGTCTAGAGTGGCACAACCATACATACCTTGCTAGCCCTAGAAGCGTAGCCTATACCCAAAAATAACTTGATCTGGTCATGATCATGAACATACATAATGCATGGGGTCCCTTAGAAAGAAACGTGTTTTAACATGTAATGCAACATAACATAATTAATGTAACATAACAAAGGCAAACTACAATATAAGCCACTTAAAGAGAAAGTGAGATCAGTAGTAGTAGTAGTAGTAGTAGTAGTAGTAGTAGTATAGAATGGTGATAATAAAAGAAGAAGAAGAAGAAGAAAAAGGAGAAGAAGAAGAAGAAAAAGAATAGTAGTCGTATTAAAGAAACTTTAAACTTGGTTAAGTTGTTAATCTTTATTTGATGTTTGTAAGAAACTTTATTATCTTAATAATATTGTTGATTGATTTTATCTTTAATATTTACATATGTGAAATTTTATAAAAACTTCTTAAATGTAAAACTAGAGAGTAAAGGAAAAAGAAAAGAGAACTTACTTGTGTCAAGGGGAGCGACTTTCTATCTTGGTGCCCAAAATGAATCCCTTATCCCCTATTATAGGAAAATCTACCATCTTCCTTTCTCTCCAACTTTCTAGGTCTTTATAAAAAAATATCATGTATTCTCCAGCTCTCTAGATTTGTCTTAAAAATATATCATGTATTCTCCAAATATTATTATGTACTCTCCAACTTTCTAGATTTTTCTAAAAAAATATCATGTATTCTCCAAATATTATTATGTACTCTCCAACTTTCTAGATTTTTCTTAAAAAAAATATGATGTGTACTCCAAATATTATAATGTACTTTCTAACTTTCTAGATTTTTCTAAAAAATATCATGTATTCTCCAAATATCTTTTATGTACTCTCTAATTTTCTTAAAAAATATCATATATTTTGTGATAAATTTATTTCTTAGATATCTCATTGTTTAGATATTTATTTATTTGCCTTGTTTGTTAATTTTATTTAATAGCCAATAAGATTTATTGGTCAATTTTAATGTCCTAAATTTATACTCGAAAAATTAAATCTAATGTAGAACCTTAAAATTAAAATTCAACATGAAATTTTCTATAATATTTAAGTACAATCTTGGGATGTTACAAATACATACAATTAAGAATGGAGAAAACACCCCAATTTCTCTTGGGGAGGTTAGCAGTAAGCTAGCACCAACAATGCTCCTGCTATGCGTCTGCAGATTCCACCACGTTTTTTACCCCAGCCTAGGCAACAAGATTATGGAGGAACTAGGACAATTCCTACTCTATAGCCACAAACTAGTATCTTCGAAAGTTTGATGATGGAATACATCTTATGAAACGATGCTATGATTCAAAGTCAAGCTACAGATCTGAAGAATCTGGAAATACAAATTAGGATGTTGGCCACTAAGTTAAGAACCTGACCAACAGAAACCCTACCAAGTAACACCAAAGTGCCTAGCTAAAAATATTGGAAATAACAATGTAAAGGAATTACACTAAGAAGTGGGAAAAAATTTAGAATGAAAGAGACCAATCAGAATGTCAAGTGTACGAGACTAGCGTATCAAATGAAGAAATCAATATTCCAGAAAAAGAAGTTGAAAAGGAAAAATAAGAATACATTACAAAACTTCCAAGAACTCTCTTGCTGCCTCCATTTACTTAACGTTTAAAAAGGCAAACGATGAACCTCACTTCTAGAAATTTTTGGATGTGTTGAAGCAATTGCACATCAACATTCCACTTGTGGAAGCATTGGACCAAATGCCAAGCTACGTTAAATTTCTAAAAGACATTGTTACTAGAAAAAGGAAACTGTTGCATTAACAAAAGGTTGTGACCCATCCTCCCCAGGAAAATACTGAACAAGATGGACCCAAGCAGCTTTACAATTTCGTGCTCCATTGGGGACCATATGTTGGTAAAGCTCTCTATGATTTAGGAGCCAGTATTAATTTAATGTCATGATCCATGTTTAAATACCTAAAGATAGGGGAAGATTTGCCTACACCAGTAACTTTGCAGCTTGCAAATCGCTCACTGGTGCAACCTGAAGGAAAAATAAAGGATGTGCTAGTTAAAGTGGACAACTTTATTTTTCCCTTCCAACTTCATTATCTTAGATTTCGATGATGATTCACAAGTGCCAATCATTCTAGAGAGAACTTTCTCAGCCACAGGCCGAACATTAATTGATGTTCAAAACAAATAACTAACTATGAGGATGAACAATGAGAAGGTTACATTCAATGTTTTTAATTCACTTAAATATCCTGATGATGTCGAAGAGCGCTCAGTGTTGCAGGTTTTAGAAGATCTCATGGTAGAACAAGCACTCCAAAAAGAAGAAGAAAAAGTATAAGTTCCTGAATATAAAGAAGATGCGTAGGTATGCACCATTAGTGCTCTCACCTCATCTGCTCGATATCATCCTATTGAATCGTTGGGCTACATGAAAGGACATTTCAACCAATGAAACCTTCAATAGAGGGGCGCACCCATTGTAGAAAAGAAACCACTCCTCTCTAATCTCAAATATGTGTCTTTAGATGAGAACATCACTTTACTTGTGGTTATTGCCTCAAATGTGGACATTAACATTCAACTGTCTTTAGTGCAGATATTGAAAAAACACAAGAAGGTCATTGGATGGAGGTTAGCGGACATCCAGGGAATCAACCCAACTCTCTGTATGCACAAAATTAGAATGGAGAAAGATGTTAAAAAATGTGAAGACACCTAGAGGCGCCTTAATCCAATCATGAAAGAATTACTGAAGAAAGAGATAATTAAGTGGCTCGATGCAAGAATCATCTATCACATTGCAGATAGTGATAGGGTCAGCCAAGTACATTGTGTACCAAAGAAAGGGGGGATGGCCATTGTCACCAATGAAAAGAATGAAGTGATTCCTACTCTGATAGAACATGGTTGGAGAATCTACATAGACTACCGGAAACTGAACAAATTAACGAAGAATGATCATTTTCCACTTCCATTCATCGATCAAATGTTGAATCGCCTAGCTGAACAAGAGTATTATTGTTTTCTTGATGGGTATTTGGGTTATAATCAGATTATGATAGCACCTGAGGACTAAGAGAAGACTACTTTTACATCGCATATGGAGCCTTCACTTTTCAGAGAATGCAATTTGGGTTATACAATGTGCCAGCAACTTTCCAGCGGTGAATGATGGCCATATTTTCAGATATGATTGAACAGACAATGGAAGTGTCCATGGATGATTTTTCTGTTTTTGATAAGTCCTTCACTAGTTGTTTGAAAAACCTTGTAAAAGTTTTGGAAAGATGTGAATAGACAAATTTGCCACATAACTAGGAAATGTGTCATTTCATGGTGCAAGAGGGAATTGTTCTGGGTCATAAAATATCAAAGGCTTGAATAGAAGTTGACCAAGCAAAAATTTAGGTAATTGATAAACTCCCTCACCCTTCTTCATTTAGTCGATTTGACGCTTCTTAAGACATGCTGGTTTTTACCAATGCTTTGTTAAAGATCTTTCAAAGATTGTAAAACCGTTATGTATGCTTTTAGAACAAAATAAAGAATTTGAGTTTTCAAATGACTGCAAAAAGGTGTTTGCATTGCTAAAGCATAGCCTAATCACAGCACCCATAATAACCAAACAAGACTAGGAAAAGTCAATCGAGCTAATGCACGATGCTAGTGACTAGGCTGTGGGAGCAAGGTTGGGGCAGAAACATGAAAAAGTAATACACTCCATTTATTACACCCAGTAGATCATTAATTGATGCTCAATGCAACTACACGATGAAGGAAAAGGAAATGCCAGCAGTCATATTCGCAGTTGACAAATTTAGATCTTACCTGATTGGAACAAATGTTATAGTTTTTACTGATCACCCAGCAATCTGTCATCTAATGGTAAAAAGATATGCGAAGCCATGATTAATTGGGTGGATACTTCGGCGTTAGGAATTTGACATGCAAGTAGTAGATTGAAAAGAAGCAGAGAACCAGGTTGCTGATCATTTATCATGGTTGAATGAAGGAAAGAAGAAGGAAAGATTCAATAGAATTAAAGAACTAACAATTCCTTGACGAATATCTGCTTGTAGTAAAAGCGAAAGATGCACCTTGGTACGATCATATTGTTAACTACTTCATGAATGGAATAATGCCAGAGGAGTACAAAGGCAAAATTTAGAAGAAGTTCCTTGTAGAAACAAAAAAGTACTTTTAGGATGACCCGTTCTTGTGTCATTTGGGGAAAGATTCAATCCTAAGGAAATGCGCTGATAATGAAGAAGTTAATAACATTCTTTGGCACTGCCATGTGTCACCATATGGATGGCATAATGCTGGGCAAAAAGAAACTGCTAAGGTACTATAATCGAGGTATTATTGGCCTTCAATATTCAAGGATGCACATTACTTTGTGAAAAACTATGATTGCTGCCAAAGAAATAGGAATGTATCAAGAAAATTAGAAATGCCTCTCCACTACATTCTATAAGTTGAATTTGAGGTATGGGTGATTTCATGGGACTATTTCCACCTTCCCAAGGATACTCATACATCCTCTTGGCAGTATATTACGTATCAAAATGGGTTGATGCGATCGCTTGTGCTCAAAACGATGCAAAGACAGTGGAAAAATGTCTGAAGAAAAATACCTTTTCACGTTTTGGAACCCAAAAGTACTGATAAATGACAAAGGAACACACTTCATAAGTAGAATTCTAAAAAAGCTCTTCAAAAAGTACAATGTCAAGCAGCAGTTGGCTACAGCATACCATCCCTAAACAAATGGGGAAGTAGAAATTTCAAATAAGGAAATTAAATCAATTCTGGAGAAGACGATTAGCTCAAATAGAAAGGACTAAGCTAATCTATTGGACGATGCATTGTGGGCATATCACACTACATTCAAGACACCACTCCAGTTATTTTTTTACCAAATGGTTTTTGGAAAAAGCATGTCACTTACAGGTGGCGTTGGAGCGTAGAGCTCTATGGGCAGTTAAAAAGTTGAAGTTCAAACCAATGAAGCAAAAGAAACAATATTACTCTAGCTTCATGATCTTTCAAAGAGAAGGGAAAAGCTCCAAGATTTACTCGCATGTGGTTTCATTCCAGAGCATACAATATGAAATTTTTTCAAGTGCTTATGAGGATCTTCACCCATACATCCATGAAAAGAAAGAAGAAGGTGAATCAAGCAAGATTGTACTTCAAAATCAACTGTAATATTAGGAAAAGTAATGCATAAACGTTGTTAATTTAGATTTGTACCTAGCTCTTTGAGAGTTCTATCAACTATCTTCTCTTAAAATTCTTGATATATCAATGTCTCTCCATAGTAAAATTAAATTCACTCCCTCTTTAAGATGACCTTTTTCTTTCCAGAGTCCCATTTCTCAATCTATGCATTGCCATCTTGATTTCAATATTATACAGTAATTTTGAATTCTAAGATCAATGGGTCATAAAAAAATAAAAATAAAATCATACAATGAGAAACTAAAATAGTTCGCCAACCATGGTGACAAATTTGAAAGTGTTGTCGAAGCCTTTCGAATTAATTATTGATTCTTCTAATCTAATTTGTAGAGAGAGTTGAACCATGTCGAATTGCAAGGGAACTATGAATTAATCAATCAAACTAAAAATAAAGAGTGGGTTTTGAATTGGTGAATTGATTAGATATGAAATTAAACAAAAAATTAGTATTAAGAAAATATTTGAATTGATAAAAATCTATCATATCGAACTTCCAATCCAAAGGTGAAATCCCTTCCAATTGCAACCTTGATCTTAGGTTTTAAATAATTCTTGATCCAAGAACTTAGTCTACTTATTTGTAAAGCCATGATGAATATAAATACTCCTAATTTTTTTGACTCAAACCCAACATCGAAATCAATTCTTATCATTTAATTCATTGAGAACGATAGTGTTCCGTACCAATTCAATGATAGCATTAAAAATATTGAGACTAATTAAACCAAACCCAATTAATATAGATAGTTGCAATTTAATTAATTTTACTTCTTTATTTCGTTATAGTCTATTATGCAAGCTAGGTAAAATGGAAAAGCCGCAGTTGCACACAAGTATGCCAACTCTTTGCTATTTTATTTCAATTGTTCATGAAAATTACGGCTCACAAACTCATGGATAGCGATAGAAAAATCGATATTAAATGAAGGCATCATTTTAATTAATAATAACCATTCATAAAAAATGAGAACAAGAAATAAAGAATTCTTGAATTTTTAAATAAAATTATAGAAAAGGTCAAAGTCTCACAATATTACAATTGAAGTTTGTTCACATTTGAAATAGAAATAAAAATGTAACTGCAAATAGTGACTAAAATCCAAACTTGAATAAAGAGGAAGCAAATTTTCCAAAGTCTTCCTCCTTTGAAAATTTCAGCCTAGAAAAATAATTTAAATAAAAATGTAGCCGCACATGGTGACTAAAATCCATAACTGGAAGTATATGGTCATCATCAAAATAAACATATTTAAGATTCGAAGGTAGAGGTTTCTTCTCCAAAATTGGTGCTTCTTCAAATGATACTCTCATGGGATGGTGTTTTCGATCGGTTAGATCCAGAACTTCTATTACTCTTTCTGTTGACAATGTTGTAGCATAAATGCCACATAGTTGTTCAGTTTTCTCTTGCTCTTTGTCCTCAATTCCTTCATTCTCCTCATCATCGTTTTCTTCCTGAATCAAGACCATTGTTCAGAGATTTTTCTTATCCTGCACAGCTGAACACTCTTCGATATCATTGGGGTACTTCAGGGCATTGAAAACATTGAATGTAACTTTTTGATCATTGACCTTCATGGTTAACATTCCCTTCTGCACATCAATTAGAGTGCTGCTAGCTGCGAAAAATGGCCTTCCCAAGATGATGGTACCCTCTCAATCAGCTTCGTAATCAAGGATAATGAAATCGATAGGAAATATGAAGTTATCCACCTTCACTAGTACATCTTTAATTTTTCCTTCAAGATGCGCCACAGAGCGGTCTACAAGTTGAAGTGCCATAGTAGGAGATCGTGCTTCTCCTATCCCAAGTTGTTTGAAAATAGACGATGGCATTAGATTTATACTTGCACCTAGGTCACACAATTCTTTTCCTACATACTATTCTCCTAAAGAGCAAGAATTGTAAAGCTTCCTGGATACTTTATTTTTCTTAAGTATTTTGCAAGATAGGATGGCGTTGCATTTGTCAGTTAGCACTACTGTTTCAAATTCACCCAATCTTCTTTCTTCTTTTTTTTTTGTGACAATATCCTTCAAGAATTTGACATAATTGGGCATTTGTTCTAGTGATTCAACTAACGGGATATTGATATGCAACTACTTTAACACATCTAGAAAATTCTTTAATTGCACTTCGTCATTTTTCTTTCTCAATAGTTGTGGAAATGGTGGTGGTGGGATAATTCTGGGTAGCTCTCTAGCTTCTGCCTTTCCTTTTCCAATAGCATTACTACTGCATTTCTTAGTGTTTTTCACTTCTTTCTCAACCAAAGACTCTTTTGTTTCTCTTATTTTTTCTTCATGGTCACCATCAAGTTCCTTCAATTCGAGTTCAATCTTTTAACCTTCCTTTCGAACTACTTTACTGCTTCTCAATGTAATTGCATGGCATTGTACTGTTCCTATGTTCTTGAGCACTTCTATATTGCTTGGCAACATTTCTACAAGTCTACTTATGATTTTAGTTGCCAACTGCCCAATCCGAACTTCTAACTTCTTAAGTGTTGCTGCTTGACTTTGTATTACTAAATCATTCCTCATTATATACTCCTTCATCAAACTCTTAAGATTACTTGGTTGTTGATTTGGTTGAATGAGCTACTGTTTCTAGTAAAATTATGCTCCGTGATTGGAGCTATGAACCCTAGTGGAAATTGTGGCTGTGTTGCTAGCGCATTACTACTGGCATTACTACTACTAGCGTGTTGCTATCTACCCCATGAAAGATTTGGGTGCTGCCTCTAACCTAGATTATAGATATTGGAGTACGGATTGTTCCTACCTTGGTTGCTTTGTCCTATGTAATATACTGACGCTAGATTCAATGGACAATTCTCAAATAAGTGCACTTCTCAACAAAAACATAGCTCACATCTGTAGTTTCTTGAACTGCCTTGATTGGTTGTGAAACATTATTGTTCATTGCCTTCAACATATTTGCCATAGATGCTACTTGCGCACTTAAAGCTGTGATGGCATCCATCTCAATTCTTCCTCATTCACCTTTCTATTGTACATTCTCCCTTTCATTAGTCCACTAAGAGCTATTGCTAGAAATTCTTTTCATAATGTCCAATGTTCCATTGCATGTCTTCTACAATAAGGGTCCATTAGCACATGCGTCCAGCACTAAATGAGAATTTGGAGTTAATCTATGATAAAAATGTTCAATTTGTTAACATCTTAGAAGACTATGGTGAGGACAATTTTTCAGCAAACCTTTGTACGTTCCCATGGTTCATCTCAACCATAAAAACGTCTAAAGCGCTGCACCAAGTCTCTAAAATAGAGTTTCATTACTCAATATCACCATATAAAACAAAAACTCATCTAGAAAGTGTACAAATAACTACTAAATTAAATAAGGAAAAGAAAAACTCCAAAAGATGCATGTCACACTCATTCCTGTCGTGTAGCCTACAATCCCAAGCCTTGGATCTCTCCAACAGCTCTTTGGAATACTCCTCCATACTCTAAAACTCGATAATGTCGATATGTCGATATGTTAGGGGTAGCGTCTCAATGCTACCACACAAAAAAACCTTCACTGTTCATCGTCATCTTCGTAGTGTTGAGACACTAGGGGTAGCGTAGAGATTGTACTCTACACCCAGAAATTTTGATGCTATGTTTTTGTAGCGTTGAGACATTTAGAATAGAGTTTGAATGCTACACTCTCAAGAATTACTACAGCACTTCTCCATGTGCTTTCTTGACTCCAAAGTACTATCTGTTGGCTCCATTTATCCCGATTCTTCATCCAAATCATCAATTTTTTCTAGTTGCTCGATTCCTATAAATTATGCAATAAACTTGTGAAAGCACAAAAATTAGTCCATAAAACTAGCTAAAATAAGGACTAATGTACTATCACCCTCCATCAATAATCAAAGCACGTGGAATATCAAAATGAGTAAACATATTCTTCTAAAGAAACTTTGAAGCTGTTTAAGCATCATTTTAAGCACAAGCAATTTCTTCTAACCACTTACACACATAATCCATAGCTAACAAAATACTTAAGTTTCCATTTGAAAGAGGAAATGGTCCCATAAAGTTTATTCCCAAAACGTTGAATAACTCAATCTCTAGGATATATATCAGGGGCATCTCATCCTTTATACTGAGATTTCCTTTCATCTGACACTTGTCACATGTTTTGCTAAATAAATGAGCATCCTTAAACATTGATGGCTAGAAATATCTTAATTATAGTGCTTTGCCACAGTTCTTTACCTTCCAAAATGTCCTCCATATGGTGTTGTATGACATTGTTAAGAATGGATGGAACCTCTGCTTGAGCGACACATCTTCTCATTATTCCATCAGCACATTGCCTGTAGACACATGGATCATCTCAGAACTAGAAATGCAGATAATGAAGAAATGTCTTTAATTGTTGCGTCTTCATATCAGGAGGCAATAGACTAAAGATAAGATAATTAGGAATGTCTGCAAACCACAAAAGCTCAATATATGTAATGTGAGCCACTGTAAACAACTGTTCATAGGAAATTATCTCGTATTGGTGACTGCAGCATCTGAGATGGTTGCTCACTTCTTGAATGGTGATCCACAACCAAATTCTTGAATCCTTTCTTATCTTTAATCTCTAAATAAAATTCCTCCAAGACTAACACCCATCTTATAAGCTTAGGCTTCGCATCTTTCTTTGCCAGCAAATATCAAATAGTTGCATGATCGGTGAAAATAGTAACATTCGAACCCACCAAATATGGTTTAAACTTCTCAAAAGCAAAGACTACTACTATTAACTCCTTCTTTGTAGTTATGCAATTCAACTTTACTTCATTAAGAATTTTGCTGGCATAATAAATAAGATGAATCACTTTATCATGCTTCTGTCCTAACATTGCCTCAATAGCGTAGTCACTCGAATCGCACATCAATTAAAAAGATAAGCTCCAATTGGGCGATGAGATGATAGAGCAATAGTCAACACGTTCTTCAGAGTATGAAAACCTTCCAAACACTTTGGAAATAATTCAAATAATCTGTCCAAGAACATGCAAAGGAGTTTATAAATTTTGAAAAATGTCGTATGAACCTTCGGTAGAAACCTACATGTTTGAGAAATCTTCTAACCCTTTAACTAAAGTTGGAGGTTCCATCTTCTCAATGATCTAAATGTTTTCCCTATACACTTCTATTCCCTTATCAGTTTGTGTACTAGAACATTGTCTTCTTTCACCATTAAGTTCAATTTTTTCCAATTCAAAACTAAATTTGTCTCTTCACATCTTTTTAGAACCTTACCAAGATTTTATAACCATATAGTGAATGAACTTCCAAAGAATGAGAAGTCGTCCATAACCACTTCCATGATGTATTCAACAATGCCAGAGAATATAGTCATCATGCACCTCTAAAAGGTTGTTAGAGAATTATACTCCATAGGGCATTCTTCTAAATGCAAATGTACCATAAGGACATGCAAAAGTGGTCTTCTCTTAATCGCTACGAACTAGGCTAATTTGGACATTTATGTGAAGTTGCTTCATCACTTCCAAAAATAATAAGCTTGACCTGCGAGCATATTGAACATTTATGTGAAGTTGCTTCAACACTTCCAAAAATTACTTAAATTGAACCTCATGATTTTTTTGTTTGAACCTCAATGGGAAAGAAGGTGGTGGTGGTTTAAATTGAAGATTAGTAGGGGTAGATTTTAGTGGTTCTACAGGCTTTTTACTAGAGACTTCTTTTATCTTCTTACTATCTCCCACTGTTTCCTTAACTTGCAGCTCGATATTCTCATTTGCTAGTTTGTCAACAAGATTCTTATTAGAGTTCTTTTGCTGACTTGTTTAACCTGAATCAACATACAACTTTCAACTCCTAAGTTAAACTTCTTGAACTTACTTCTTTCCTTCCCTTCTAGGATTTTCAGTATCTGAAGGGAGTTGTCCTTGAGGCCGAGTGCTTGAGGTCGAGCAAGCAACTAATCTAATCAAGAGGCTAACATATTTTAGAAGCAACCTACTTTTTTTTCAAAACTTTGAAAAGCTATACATGCATGTTTGCTAGACAAACATCAATTTAATAATAAAGAACTCTTCTTAAACAAATCGATTAAACAAGCATACTTCAGTACTAACTTAGTTTAACAACACCATCCTTAATCCTCACCTAAAAGATGATTTGTTCATGCCAAATATCGAAAAACCATAAAAATATTAAGAGTAAAAAATGATTCCATGATGACAAATTCTTATTGTACGCTCTAAAATCTTTTTTTTCGCTCTAGCCTTTGATGGAAGTTTTGTTGTCTCTGCACTTTTTCCTTTACCATAACTCTCTATCTCAAGATTCTCTTCAAGACTTAGTAATGACTCTTATGAGGGTTGTCGTTCTTAAACACGACTATATTTCTATTTATATTGGCCATCCTTGGTAATTTCAAAACTAATTAGATCAAATCGTCCACGTGTCATGCACCTCTTGAATCTCATGCTATAACTAAGGAACTTTCAACTTATTAGCGAATTTGAAAATTTTTGTCCTCCAAGATCGCTCCAAGACTTTTTCAAGAATCTAATGTCTTCAACTTCTACTAAAATAATGTTTCATCCTCAATCTGCTAACAAAATAAGTACAATCAGTATCAATTAAGCCAAATACCCAAAATCATTCTTTCAATTTCAAAGTCAAAATAATTAGTAAAGGTGATGTTCTCAGAGGCACAAAGTACAAACCGTAGGTAATTCTAACGATTCAACCTCAAATCATTAACATTTTGTCATCAATAGGGATGAATTATATACTAAAATACTTCTAATAACTCTATTTACAGGTTACAACCAGATTTCCATTGCTCTTAAAGATCAAGAGAAGACGTCGTTTGCATGTTCATATGAAATGTATGCCTTCAAAGAATGTCATTTTGATTATGCAACACGCCTGCGACATTCCAACGTTGCATGATGGCCACCTTCCACGACCTTATAAAGGACATTATGAAGGTTTGTATGGATAATTTCTCTATTTTCTATTCCTCTTTTGATAACTGTTTGCATAATTTATCGCTAGTTTTGCAAACGTGCCAAGACACTAACCGAAATATCATTACCTGGTCAAGTAAACTATCGTTCTTAGGCATAAGATTTTAGAAAAAGGGTAGAAGGTGGATCGACCAAAGATTTGTGATAAAATGTTTATGGTTATTTGTTATGCTTGTAGAATTCTAGATAAGCAGCAAAAGTACACTCCCACTAAAAAAGAGATGCTTATGGTTATTTTTTATTTTGATAAGTTTCGGCCCTATTTGCTTGGATCTAAGGTTATTGTTCATGTTGATCATGCTGCTCTTAATTTCTTGTTTAATAAAAAAAGATGTTAAGCTTAGACGGATAAGATGGATGATTTTGTTGTAGGAGTTCAATTTTACCGCCAAGTATAGGAAAGGCTGTGAGAACGTGGTGGTTGACTACCTTTCTATGATTGAGTATGGGAGCACTTAGCAAACTCACCCCTTCAGAGAGGATTTTCTTGATGAAAGGTTGTATCTGGTAGAGAATAGTGTGTGTTGGTTTGTTGATTATGTTAACTACCTTGCGAGAGATGTGCTATCACCATACATGAACTCCGAGCAAAAGAAGAGGTTCTTGTATGAGGTAAGGTTCTATCTCTAGCATGACCTGCTGTTATTTAAAATTTATTATGACCAAGTGATCGAAGGTGTGTCCTTATTGAGAAGTCTGCTAAAATAATGCACGATTGTCATTCTTCCTCATATGCCAATCATTTTGGACAACTCGTACAGTAGCAAAGGTATTTATGTTTTGTTTCTACTGGGCTACTCCATTTAAAGATTGTTATACTTTTGTTAGGACATGCGATCACTGCCAACAGATAGGTAACATTTCTGGACACCATAAATTTTCTTTAACTCCCAATTTAGAAGTTGAGTTATTTGATATTTGTAGATGTTGGTAGTTGTAGACTATGTCTCTAGGTGGATAGAAGCCATAGTCACAAGGATGAATGATGCATGTGTTGTATTATGTTTCTTGCATAAACTTATTTTCACACGAATTGGCACACCATGATTGATTATTAGTGATGAGGAGCCACACTTATGTAATAAATTGTTTTGCTAAATATGAGGCTAAACATAACATGTCTTTAGCATATCTTACTAAGACTAATGGTCAAGTTGAAATTTCTAATAGGAAAATCAAACAAATTCTGGAGAAGATAGTCAGAACCAAGGAGAGATTGATCCCTAAAGCTCGGCGATGCATTATGGGCATATCAGACAACTTTCAAAACACCAACCGGTACATCTCCATATAATTGGGTATTTAGAAAGGCTTGTCACCTATCAATGGAGCTAGAGATTGGGCCATCAAGAAATTGAATTTTGACCTCTTGAAAGCATATGAGCATCGATTACTGCAGCTCAACCAGATAGAGGAGTTTTAAAGTCAAGAGTACGAGAACACTAATATTTACAGAGAAAGAACCACAAGATTCCACGACCAATGAATTTTTCAAAAGATCCTTATTCATTTTCATATTCGTCTACATGCCTTTCCATTTCATGGACTACCTCACTCTCCAAGCCAATATTTTTTTACTCTCTTTATGCATTGTTTTGTTTTTCATACATTGGGCCAATGTATATTTTTAGGTTTGGGTTGGGACGTATAGAGTAGTTTGTGATGTTTAGCACAAAATTATATGAATTGTATGCTTTGGTGGGACTTTAAGTTTTTAAGATATTTTTAAAATTTTGCAGCTGATTTGAATTATTTGAGATTGTTGAGTTTTTAACTGTTCTGAAACTCTGTGCTTTCTATTGATTATGATGACTTAAGATTTGTTTTGAGTTGTATGTTGTGTTTCAATTTTTGAAATAGGAAACCATACTTCTCGAATTCTCTTGTTTTGATCACGTACCCCACTTGTTTAGGGTCCTAAAGGTTTGAAGTGATTTTATGGAACTATAATACAGTTGTCACCACAAAAAGTCATGGTACCAATTAAGTAATTCTCCATCATGATTGGTAGCAATGGTTTTTGAAGAAGATTGCTCCTTCTTTCTACATGCGTTAGTAATAAAGGACATTCATGACATCCATCATATTCCACTACATGAACGTGCTGACAAAAAGGGAATAAGCTTAGATACCTCTGATGGACTCGCTGCTCGTAGTTGGATACCTTTCATCACCAATATTGGTAGAAAACGAAGGCAATACATCTTTTTAGGGTTCTTCTTTTATCCAAAAGAAATAAACAAGAGAGAAAAAATGAAAATAAACATCGTCATGTTTTCGTTTGCTACATGGATTGGAAGAATTTGCTTAACAGTACCTTGGAGCTAGATTTGGGGGTGTGCTAACTCTCTATGTTGATCACTAAACAAGAAGAATTTGTTTATATGTAGTATTTTTTAGATTGAAAAGGCATGGTTTTAAAGCTTTTGTATACTCATTTACTGCTAAGAGATTATTTTGTATCGCACACGATTTATTTATACATCTTCTAATGTTTTTGAGTCAAATGCATGCAAGTGTTGAGTTTCCTTGTGTTGTTGTTGTGCTTTGTTTTTGCTTGAGACTAACAAAACTATAAATTTGGGGTTGTTGATAGCATTCGGAAAGTGCTATTTTTAGGACTCTTATTTGGCTAGTTTTGTCGTTACATTGTGTGCTTTGATGTTGTTTATTGTTATTTTTGTAGGAACCAAGCAATTAGAGAGAAATTAAAGACTCTGATGTTACGAGCAACAAAACGGAGCTTAAATGGTGAAATTGGAGACTAAAGAATGAAAAAGTTGAAAAAGAAGTACAAAAGGCAGAGGGGGAAACATCTGAATGCTACACGGCATCAAGATGCTCCAAATTGCATCTTCAAACCTTTTTCTTGAGCCAACAACGTCACCCTCCAGAAAATTCAAATCGCACCACACTCTATGCTTCTCAACCATCAGTGTCCAAATGCTCTGGAAGTGACGACAAATGAAAAATCAGGCATGACAAGTATTTTTTTAGGATCATTGCTAAATTTTCATTGACAGTATCAAGGTGCTGCCGAGGGTTTCACAATATATACTTTCTTTTTTTCCCAAATTGGGGAGCCATTTAGTGGCGTAAAAACGAGGGAACACTCATTTTTCTTGAGATTTGGACCTGGGAGAAAAGCTAGAGTGTAGTCAAGAGTTTGAAGGTGAAAATCAAAAGCTCGAGGTGTGATCTTACAATGGAAGCGGAGTTAGATTGTTTAGATAGGCGTTTCTTCTTTTCCCTTTTTCTTTAATTTTCTGGATGTTAGTATTTACATTATTGTTGTCTTCTCAGACCATGAGTGTCTAAATTTCATAAATTCTAGGATGTTGATGAAGTCTATGGATTGTTGACTTGTAGATTGTACTCTTTGGACCCAATTTACGTTTAATTCCAATTTAGCATTTTTATTTGTATTGCTTTTAATCACTAGGTCATTGATTAATTGGCGTATGCTTATTTTCATGCTCAAGAGAGGGAGGATTTTAGGCTCAAGAGAGAGGATTTTAGGCTAGTTATAAATTTCTCAACTGTTCAATTATGCACAAGGGTGATAGGTGAGCAATAGAGGTTGTCAACAAATATGTTTAATGTCATGTTTAGTTAATTAATTATAAAGAGATTTGGGTTAATTGCTTAGTGTGAGAAAAAGTGAGCTTGAGAGAGGATACCCGAAAAATCAGACTTATAGATATATGGAATTTGGTGGTAAGTTGGTCTTAATGGTTAATTAATTAAATTAGTTGGTTCATAAAAGAAGTCAATACTACCCTAGAATTATCTTGTGATTGGATTTTTCCCTCCTTGTTTCGTTTAATTGCTTTAATTTTAGTTTCTCAAATCCTTGCATGAGCTAAATTTGTCTAAATAAAACTGAAAGAATTGTTCTGGTAATTAAAAGAATTAATAAACCAATCTCATAAGGGCAATACTCAGTCTGTGGCCGTTTCTTTATTATAAATTCATCCTTGCGATGGCATTGCTAAAGAGTGCAACAACCCTCCAACTAATAAACAAACAATCAAAGAGGGGAAAGAAATTGCAGCAGTAGCCCAAGTCCCCAGGGATTCAAAACCAGTTTAGCATAGCACTCATCCTAAAATTAGAAGCCCAGAAATTAAACCTGTGAAATATCCAAACAATCTAGGATGCAATCTTACACCCACATGTATTTGATTCAGTCAAACAAGAGTTGCACTACCCAAAAATGGAAGTTTGAACACCTCACTTTACCTAACGTGAATTGCTTGTTTTATTTAGATGATATCATGATGTCCTCAGATACACTTAACTTTCTTTCCATTACAAAAAATTGAAATTCGCACAAATTTTCTCACAAATGGTATTTCATTTTTCCATTATCATAAAGAGAACTACCCACACAAGTCTTTTTGAGAAGGTGTTATTGGTCTCTTCATCTCGTACTCATGCTTAAAGAACTGCACTTCATTTGATAACCATCTAACTTCCTCTTACAATTCATGAACATGATTCTCAGCCACCCTCACACACAGACAACCAAGGATTTAAAAATTAAATTAATATCTTATCGTGCTAAAAAATTAAATATTATAATAAAAGAAGACAAAAAAGGATTAGAAAAATTTTGCCACATGTTGGTAACCCATTGGCTGCAAGAAAAAGAATTTAATTATTAATATAATATTTTAAAAAATAATACTATAATATTTAATTTAACTCATTAATTTTAAAATGTCCCGCATGTCAATAATCAGTTTGTCCATGTTGCCACGTGTCAGTCCACGCCATCGCCTCATGTTAGTCAATGCCTTTGTCACGTGTTAGTCCAATCATCGCCTCATGTTAGTCCACGTCACCTCCATGTTGACAAATCCTAGATAGTTAGAGCGTCATGTCAACTGTCAAGTCATTCTCCAGGTCAGCATGAGTGCCACATGAAATTTTCTTGTTTGTCCGCAAGTCCAGCTCAACTGGGCAATTTGGAATGACAGAAATACAATCATCCGAAATCAACCTATCCTAGGCTTGGAACACAAAATTCATTGGATCAATGATTATATATCTCAAATAGGAATCAACAACAATATCTATATTATTCAAAATTAGGTTGTCTAGCTCAGACAAAAATGATTCTGTCTCAAGTTGGCAAAATCATTGCAAGGTTCTTGAAAGCTTAACGTGGATGCTACAAGCTCATCGAAAGAAGAAAGAACTGGTATAGGTCTCACTATTCGTGATAAAAATGGCAATTGAATTGTAGCCAAAGCTATCTTCATCGAAGAGGTATTAGATCTCTTATCTACATAAACTCTAGCACTCTTGGTGGGTTTGAAGAAAGGGAAAAATCTCAAATTGAAAGAAGTTTGAGCTGAATCTAATTGTCAAAATTTAGTAAACGAAGTGGTAAAAGGGGATTTCAATTTCCTTCTTAATGGCTACTGGTTAAAGGAGATTAGCATTCTTTCTTCTAAAATTGAATGTAAAATTGAATGCTCTAACTAGATATGCTGCTTCTTTGGTAATATCAGACTCTTGGTCTAACTTATTACCAAATTAGTTAAATAATCTTCTTAAGATTGATATCTTTGTAGTCCTGTGGGCTCTTTTGATTAATAAATTTCTTTTCTCAAAAAAAATTAAAAATAGTTTCTTCCATGTAGCTAAGGGCAGGGGCACGTATAACTTGAATCCATTATATATTTGACAACTCAATTTAAATTAGAAAAATTATGGCTTGGTGGCTTAAAAGCATGCTTTAATGCATTGCGTGCCCCCTGCCCGAGGCCAAGTCCTATGCCCTTCTTATGTTTTTTAGACAAATATTTATATAATGTAAATACTCCTCCCGCGTATCCAATGGTTACCATAAAATTATTTTTAACAAAATACCATAAAAGTTTTCAGACAATATAATAAAATTATTTTTAAAAGAATACCATAAAAATATGGGAAATTTGAAAAGAGAGGACAAATTTTGAAGGCTTAAAGACTTTTAGGACTCATTTCTAATCTATAGATTTTTAAGATTTTTTAGAAGTGAAAAGACATTACTGCCCTTATTTAAAATTTCCACATTTGCCTTTTTATTGTTTTTCCTTTTAATCTTTTTTTTGTTTAGTTGAAGTTATTTAGAACATTTATTTGTATTAAGGTGTCTTATAACTTTTATTTGATTAATTTGTAGCAAGATTTTGGCTTTGCGAGAAGTTGCGAGAAAAAAAACATAATGTAAAATAATATTATGCCTTTTTATTATTTTTTTTCTTTTAATCTTGTTTTTGTTTAGTAGAATCGTCTATTTGTATTAAGGTGCCTTTGAACTTTTATTTTGTTAATTTGTAGCAAGATTTTGGCTTTGCAAGAAGTTGCGAGAAAAATTACATAATGTAAAATAATGCTGTCTTTTTCATTATTTTTTTCTTTTGATCTTGTTTTTGTTTTGTTGAAGTCATTTGGAACATTTATTTGTATTAAATTGTCTTA
Source organism: Telfairia occidentalis (assembly GCA_026257165.2). NCBI lineage: Eukaryota > Viridiplantae > Streptophyta > Magnoliopsida > Cucurbitales > Cucurbitaceae > Telfairia > Telfairia occidentalis. The sequence goes on along the minus strand of JAOANK020000029.1, from coordinate 2,184,515 downwards.
GAACTTTTATTTTATTTATTTGTAGCAACATTTTGGTTTTGCAAGAATTTGCGAGAAGTGAGAAATTGCAAGAAAAAAAATAGAATGTAAAATGATGTTTTGCCTTTTGATTATTTTTTCTTTTGATTTTATTTTTGTTTAGTTGAAGCTATTTGAAACATCTATTTGTATTAAGGTGTCTTACAACTTTTATTTTGTTAATTTGAAGCAAAATTTTGGATTTGTTAGAAGTTGCGAAGAAAAAAATATAATGTAAAATAATGACCATGAAAAAATCAAGCCATCAAAGTAATGTTGAACCTACCGCCGACGAAGTTTGCGATTCGGTTATGGAAATAATTAACACCCGCAAAGAAGTCCAATCAGTTATGGAAATAAATGTGGCTATAGAAAATCATCCAACAAATTGTGCGAAAATCACGCGAAATTCAATGGAAAATTCCTCCTCAGAGCACCAAAATATCCCCCAAACTGCTAACTATATTTCCATTTCTATTTTGAATAAAACAAACCTTAAAGATTTTTTTTTTGGGATAACGGTATATATGACCGTTTAAAATAATCAATTTTAAAAAATGGCCAAAATTTTACATTTTAAAGGATGACAAACTTAAATAAGAAAATCTATGTTATTTTTTGGGTACGAAATTACGCTTAGAATTAAGATTTTATCACAACCGAATTTTAGGAAAGAATCTTACTATAAGCCTGAAGTAAAATGAAAAAAAAAAAAAATATATATATATATATATATATATATATAATAAAAATTTGAATAAGTTAAATATTTAAACTCTAAAATTTTTCTAACCTATCAAAATTAAATAAATATAAATAAAAATTTGAAATAATCCTTATTATCAAATAAGGATAAATAGAAATTGAAATCAAAATCTTTATTCAAAATAGATATAAAAATTTGAAATTTAAAAATATAATTAATATTTTTAAAATATTAATATGTGAAATAGGATTATATTGAACAATCCTATTCCAAAAATAACTCTCTATTCCAAAAATATTCTAAAAAATGCTCACTAAATACTCTTTTTTATTTCAAAAATACTCCCTAATAAATACTCTTTTTTATTTAAAAAATACTCTCTAATAAATACTGTTTTTTATTCCAAAAATACTTCATGAATACTATTTTTTATTCCAAAAATAGTTTCTAAATACTCTCTTTTATTCCACAAAAAAAACTCTCTGAATACTCTCTTTTATTAAAAAAAAAATACTCCCTAAATACTTCTATTATCCCAAGAATACTCTCTCTTTTATTAAAAAAAAATCCCTAAATACTCCTTTTATCCCAAGAATACTCCCTGAATACTCAATTCGTTAAATATTATCTTAAGAATACTCCGTAAATACTAGCTAGAGCTACTCATCTCATTCCTATTCCAAAAGAACTCCCTCAATACTCTGTTTTGTTTTATTCCAAAAATAATTTAAGTTGTAATTTTAAGTTGTAAAAACTTTGTAATGTGGAATAGAAAGATACTTTCTAAGTACTCTATTTAGCTAGTATGTTAATTCAAAAAAAAAAAAGAAAAACCTTTTTAGGGTCTCCCTTTGATGAAAAAGAAAAATTCAAGAATTTATTACCTTTTCATAGCAAAAATAATATACCTTCTATAGAGATACCCAAACATAAAGATAGAAGTCGATGACTTTGCCATGTGAGAAGTAGAAGAAAATTCACAAAAATTATGTCCTATACTCACCAAAAGAAGTAGTAGAAGTCATTTTGTCGTATGTGGAATTGAATAAGTCATTTTGTTGTCCGTGGAATTGAGATGCAAATGTCTTTTTGGAAAGATGAAACCAAATGTGGGGAATAAATAATTATTTGGTTGAAAATAGAATCTAGAGGAGAGAAGTGAAAAATTAATTTCAATTCAAAAGAGAATCAAATAAAAAAAAGGGTAAAACAGTCTAAAGCAAAAATATTAAAAGAGTTGAGGAAAACAAAATGATTATTTTTCATTATTAAGAGTGGTTTAGCATTTTTCAATACGGATAACAAAGTAGGCCATTTAAAATAGTCGATTTGAAAAAATGTCTAAACAATTTCTTATTTTGAAAAATGACCAACTTAAATATAGGAGCATTTTGATTAATTTTTTGGGTACAAAATTACCCTTCAAGAAAAAATATATTCCAACTTGATTTGAAGGGAGAAATTTATTCTAACAAACTGATACCAATATTTAGGGAATACAAAAAAATATATATTAAAGAAAAACTAAAAAAAAAAAGTCTATAATCTAGGAAATCAAACAGAAAAAAATCAAATATGATAGAAATTTAAATCATAAGTAAGATATTCAAACTTCAAAATTTTTCAACAACCCAATTAAAATCAAATAATTAAAAATAGAAATTTGAATCAAGAGATATTATGCAAAAATAAATTTAAAAGTTTAAAATTTTTAAATACTCTCTAAATCGATTCCAAATCAAATACTTATTACTCATTGGAATCACTTTATATCTTTAATTATTCTCTGTTTATTTCTAAATATTCTAAATGATATAGTAACAATTTTAAGTTGTCCAAAAGTAATTTCTAAATACTTACTAAATACTATTGGTTATCTATAAATACTCTCTACTCATCTCTAAATACTTTAAATACTCTCCACTATTTCTAAAATACAGGACTATTAGAATAAAAAATACTATCTACTTATCTCTAAATACTTTAAATACGTTTTGGTGTTGGTGTTTGTCACGTTATCTCCCTCTTTTGCCTAAGAAAAATTAGAAAAAAGTGTCTTCTACTATTCCCAAATTAATCTATTTAGCTTGGACTAAAGAAATAAAAAATATCTTTTTGGTGTTGGGTGTTTGCTACATTATTTCTCTCTTTTGCATATGAAAATTTTGCATGAAAATTTTCTCACCTTTTGATAGCAAAAATCATGTCCTGCTTTGCAAACATTGAGATAGTGTAACGCGGAGATGGTGTCGATGACTTTGCCATGAGAAGAAGAGGAAGAAGATCCTTGCCATGGAGAAGAGAGGAAGAAGAAAAAACCACAAAAATCATGTCCTACATGTCCTATACTGTTGTACCTCGTGTGAGGTGTGGAGATGTCCAAACGTGAAGATACATGGGAGTCGATAACAATGCTCTGGAATGGATGGAGACTTTTTAGAGAGGATAGGTAAAGAAATAAATAAATAATTATTCGGTTGAAAACAAATTCTAGAAGAGAGAATTACAAAATAAAGGAGAGAATCAAAAATTGAAAAAGACAAAAGGAAAGAGTATAACAAAGAAATAGAAAATGGTTAGAATCGGAGAGAGATAAACAAAATTTATCTTAATTCAAAAGGGATAACCGAATAAAAAAGGGTAAAATGGTCCAACGTAAAAATATTAAATAGTTAGAAAAAGTAAAATTGTCATTTTTCATTATCTAAAGTAGTTTAGCCATTTTTCATAATAAATAGATATTAGAGGACACCTACTCCAATGTCTCGTTTCAATATGGAGAGGTAAACAAAGGCACCTACTCCAATTTCTCTTTTTTTTTGTGCAGGTTAATGGGCATCAACAAGCTGATTTACAGGAAAAGACGTAGGATTATTCGGCCTCTTTCCTCTGTCTCAAGCCCAAAATTATTGGATCCTCCTTTGAGACACAAAATCTCAAATGACCTTTCATCCAATAAGCTCAATGCAAACATTCCTACCCAAACGACCCATCCCAAAGCTGCCGAAGATGCAAGCCAAGCCGCAAAGCTAAGCCATGCTAATCCAAGCCATGAAGATGCCATGCCACCGGAGCTGAATAAATCCTTCCATGCTACCAATATAACAAATATTGGGCCTTTAACGACGGGTTTTCATTCTAATGAAGTTTCCAACTTGAAATTAAATTTTGACAAGGATGCTAAAGCATGTATGATGGGCTTCCAATATTCATAAAAAAGCATCGGTCTTCATGTGCTAGAGGAAAATCAAGAATTGGTGGCTGGTCATGAAATATATCTTGGGTCGATTGGCTTAAATGACTCACAGAAGATACGAGAAGAGCAATGTATTTTTTCCGATTTGAAAATTCAGGCTGGGAATGTCTCCACAAAATGTCCAAAGAGTATTTAAGAGGAGAATACGGAGAAATCAATTGTAGGAGTACGCTATTGGAAACGAATCGAAAGGCCTATGCTTGGATTAAGAGAAGAAGACATTTACATGCTTGTGGGGACAGCTGAAACTGAAAGGAAAAGGAAAGTAAGGGATGGGGAGAATGAGAAAAGTACAGGAAAGAAGGTCAAAATGGTTAGACAATGTTACTCGAAAATTCTATCGTGTGGAGGCTGCAGAGTGGGCCAGCCGAACACAATGAAAATATTAAGCTGGAATGTTCAGGGGCAAGGAATCCCCAAGAATTCAAAGCACTAAGCAAGCTAGTGTAGGATAAAAAAATTCAAAGTTTGTTTCTAATGGAAACAAAAGCAAAGCAAATAGAATGCGTAGGTTGAAGGAGATATTATTTTTTGCAAACATGATCTTCGTAGACTGTGTTGGGTTAAGTGGTGGCCTAACATTATTCTGAAACGACGACACCACCGATCATTTATTGTCTTATACCAAAGGTCATATTCATGTTAAAGTTTTTTACGCTGGCAAGATTTTTAGATTATTGGCTTTTATGGGGAACCCAATCAAGCAACACAAGCACCTTTCATGGACGTTGCTCCGGCGCCTTAAAGATATCACTGATCTCTCATGGATTGTAATAGGTGATTTTAATGCAATCCTTAATTGGCATGAAAAAGAACGTTGTTTTTAGTTAAAGTTTTTGTGTTTTAAATGAGATCCTAGATAACTTTTTATTGACTTGATTTTGATTTGATTAAGCATATTCCTTATTTTAGTCTACTTGGTTTATATAGGATTTTAAAGCATGCATGTTAGTAACGATCTTAGTAACTTTAAGTTCTAGAAGTCGAGTCCTTACAATTAAGGTAAGAGTTTGTAAATCTTTGATTTATTTTCTAGCCATTTGAAATGAATTTTTAATGACTACTAAATATATCATAGATACACCAGCGTTATATTTAAATGAGTTTTGAATAAGTGCTGATAAACTGTTGATACACACTAATGTAATACTTGTATTATATTTTGAACAAATTATGATAGATTATTGATACACTCATGATGTACTTATAATGCATTTTGAATTTGTAATGACATACAATTGAAATACCAATGTTATACTTTCACTATATAATGATATACTCATATTTGCTATATTAACAATATCATTGATATACTTTTTTTCTTACTAAATCTGGTATATTAGCCAATAATATGAATTAGATCTGTCCGTTGATATACCAAATGAAATGTAACTGATATATTATCAAAATAATATACAAATTTTAAAAATAGAACAAATTAACTGATATAATTTATATTTGGTATATTAGGTTACACAATTAATGCAATTAAGATATACCATGATAAAACCTAAATAAAATCATCGAAATCAAACTAGT
>JAOANK020000029.1:2161404-2178185 GCA_026257165.2 Telfairia occidentalis | reverse complement strand
TTTTTGGATGAATGCTGATAAATTATCGATACACCAATACAATACTTAGTGTTGTATTTTTAATGCATGGTGATATATTATTGATATACTAATGATGTACTTATAATGCATTTTGAATTCGTAATGATATATAATTGAAATATCAATGTTATACTTTAAGTATATAATGATATACTCATATTTGGTATATTACCAATATCATTGATATCTTTTTTTTCTCTATAAATCTAGTGTATCAATCAATAATATGAAATATATTTGTTATACAACTAATATACCAAATTAATGTAACTAATATATTATCAAAATCATATTAAAATTTTAAAAATAGAACAGACTAACTGATATACTTTTATTTGGTATATTAGTTGACTCAATTAATGCAATTAAGATATACCATCAAAATTCGAAAACATAATACAACTGACGTTAAAACCTAAATCAAACCATAAAAATGAACTAGTTGCATGAAAACATCTTTACATTAAAATGAAACGAAAAACAAAAACAATATTCACTACAATCGAACAAACAATATTCATAGCAAATATGAAGTATACCAATTGATTGATATACCAAGTATAGAGTATATTAGAGACACTTGATACACAAATTTAGGGAACAGTAGAATAATAAAAAATAGGAAAAATCAATTTAAAATTTGTGCTAGATTTGCACATACACTTTTTTCTTTGCTACCCATTACAATTTCCCTATAATATATATATATATATATATATATATATATATATATACACACACATACATATATAAATAATATTAATGATATATCTAATAAGAAGTATATTAATGATATATTTTGTATTGGGTATATCACTAATATAACTAATATTAATTATATCTGTAACGACACAACTTAACTTAACCTTAGGATCGCTACTACATGCATGCTTTTACAGCTTAAAGGGAGTTTTCAACAAAACCTGAATTGGGATCCCAAGAAAACGTAGAAAAACAAGAGGTAACTAATTGACGTCATTTATTACAAATGGAATTTTCAAATACATGAATCCTAATACTAATTCATAAATATAGTAACTATGTCCATGACACATAAGAACTCTTCCTCATCATCCACCACAATCGTTATTGCTATTACCTGAAAAATTTAAACATAAAAGGTTGAGTATATAAAATATACCAAGTAAGTAACTCCACCTACAGAGTTAGACCTCATACACACACAATCATTCAACCTCATCCTAAAACATTTTGGGACCTATCGTTCAATGGTTGACAATATATTGTACTTATCATGCTGGTGTGCAATAACCATCTTACCCTACTTATGGTGTCATCTCACTTTGGATACGAATGTTGGGCTCTCTATTTAAATGGAGAAGTCGATTGTAACTGATGCTAAGTGACACCCATTCAGCACAGTCGAGAACCCGTTCAACACCGACCCTTTGGGTGTGGGAGGCGGTTACACCCTCACATAAAACATGGTTCATGGTTCTATGGTTCTATGGTTCATGCAAGGTCTCACATACATACGACATGAAACTTTAACATCTATATCATGCATGTTGTATCAAAATAAGCATCACCAATCATAATTCAGCAAACAATTCCCAAGCATGCTTAAATACATGGTAGGATCACCTAAACATATCACATATACATGCCACATCATATATCATATATCATGGAGTCATGCATGGCATATTTTCCTACTTGCGATCTATCCTTCATACATATACATGGAACATACATATGCATGCATCATCTAACCTAAACCCTCACGGGTCCGTAAGTAAAGTTACTTACCTCGAGCAAGTCCTATAAGCTTCCTAAAGAACCGGTCAAAGCACGCTTGGTGAACCTAAGGTCAAACACAAAATTCACTTAGAAACTTATCTTAAACTACCTTTTGACGCATTTTGAGGATACATATAGGGACAAAACATTAAACGGAGCTTACTGTTTAGAAAAAATCAGCCCAAACATTGCATGCGCTGCTGAATTTCGATACACGTGCCCCTAATCCTAAAACTTCAGGTCACTATGGTTCCAACGCCACCAACCACGCTCCCATACGCCGCCCAAAGTTGGGGCGTATGGCTCACGTACCGGCTGCTTCGTCAGGCTCGTGAGGGCTCTTTGTAGCTCTGATTGACGTCCCGTTTTCATCAATGTGTAGATTTGGTCCTCAAGATCCTTTTCCACCTTTCGTTGCAATAAAAAATGAACTGTTTGGCCAAAAAAAGGAAGAAAAATGGATTAATATAATACCGAACAAAAATTCAAAAAAACGTACATCTAACGTTCTTACCTTCCAGAATGGAGGTTCCCCACTGATCTCAGCCGCCCACTGCCAAAAGTCGAGGGAAATCACTTGATTTGCTAAGAAAACAGTGAGAAAAGACTCCAAGACACAAGAACACTTACGGAAACTTTTTACCGACGATCTTGAGCACACCAACCAGATCTGGATCGCTGTGTTCTGGAGTCGATGTTGCTGGACAGTGTGGCGAAATGAGAGAAAAAATCAAGAGGGAGAGGGGAAGGGAACGTGAATGGGAGAGGAGAGGAAAATAATCGACTTTTTTTCTCCTTTTTTTCCTTTTTTTGTCTTTTGATAAATTAAAGTGAGAGGGGCTAGGGCCTAACTTATCCTTATATAGAATGCACTTGGGAACCCTAACCCTAACTCATTTGGCTTAATTACAAAAATGCCATTAAGCTCAATAATTATTCATTCTTTTTATTTATTTAATTTTAACAATAAATCATCACTTAATTACAAAAATTAATTCCTTCAAATTAACCCATTATAACTCTCTCATAATCAAAGAAATTCAACTAAAATAAATATCCAAACTACATAAGGAAAAAAAATGTCTTCATCACTACCTACACTAAAATTAAAATAATTTACGGGGTGTTACATCACTCCCACCTAAAGAACTTTCGTCCCTGAAAGTTGTTAAGCCAAAACAACCCGTCATTTCATTCTTGTTTATGGATTATCCTGGTTCGAGTTTGCGTCCTGACTCAAAATGTCTGCAGTATTCTTGGAACAACTTACAGCTATGTGACCTTCTTGATAGCACCTGAAACATATTTTACTGTCGGCCACACAACGACCTCAATGCCCCTTCCCACAACTTGTGCACACTGGTTTCTCTTTCACTTGGTTTGACTCCTCCTGTCCGTCGGGCTGCTGAACATGAGAAACTGTCTGCTCAAGTTTTCTTTTCTACCCGGAGGTAGTTTCAAGTGCAACAGAAGCTTGGGACCTGCTGGCTGGTCGAAAATCAATTAGGGAAGCTACACGCAGTGCTGAAGCATAGTCTGTTGGACAATGTGCTGCCATGGATCCTTGAATCTCGTCCTTAAGTCACATAATAAAACGCTCTGCTTTCTTTGCTTCGGTGTTTACAAGCTCAGAAGCGAACCTCATCAACCTCATAAAGTCTCGATCATACACTTCTACTGCACGACTACCTTTCTTTAGATTGAGGAACTCTGCTTACTTCCTATACCTCTCAATAGTAGGGGTAATACTGATGGAAAAAAGCTTTCTTAAACTATAACCAAGTGACTGAACTTTCTTTGACATCTATCAAACATTCTGCAGACTCCCACCATAAGAGAGCATCTCTCCTCAGCATGAATGCCGCACAATGAACCTTCTAATCGTCCAGGCAGTCCATATATCGGAATATGGTTTCCATCGAGATTAACCATGACTCAACAACCGTAGGGTCCACCAACACTCCATCAAAGATTTCAGGGGCATACTTCGTGAAGTCCTTTAGGTATTGGGCTCGAATTGACGTTCCTCCACGTCTTGGAAGTACTCGATCAACAACGTTAATCACTGTCATGTCCACCAAGGTCTACAACGTATCCAACAAAATTGACGCCACCGTCGGCTGTGCCGCCTGACGAGCAGCTGGCTGCACCTAAGGTGAATTTTTCGATTGAGCCTCAAGTTTAGCAGAGGGCTGCTCTTGATGCAAATCTTTTGGCTGGACCTCAGGATGCTCTTGGGGTTTAGTAGGAGCCGCTGGATGAGACGTTGTTCAACCCCCTTCCTCTACCACGACCACGACCACGTCTACCAGCTCCACGTCCTCGAGGTGGCATGATCTAATTACTAACTTAAATTAGCTAGCTAAGCCCTACATTCTACCATGTTCTTTGAGAGAATACCACACTATAACAGGCTCAAATACAATACATAAAATTGCACAACATATTAAAATTCACATCACCATGTCCATCCAATAGAAGAAGAAAACATAACTAATTTTATCTTATTGGAATAACGTACCTGGTGGTGACGAGGGGTTACCATTTGGCCATGAAAACTACTTAAGACTTAGCTATGCTTACGATGTAAGAAGTCTACAGAATCCCAAACGGGTCTCTGATACCAACTGTAACGACCTGACTTAACTTAACCTTAAGACCGCTACTACATGCATGCTTTTAAAACTTAAGAGGAGTTTTCAACAAAACCTGAATTGGGATCCCAAGAAAACGTAGAAAAACAAGAGGTAACTAATTGGCGTCATTTATTACAAATGAAATTTTCAAATACATGAATCCTAATACTAATGCATAAATATAGTAACTATGGCCATGACACATAAGAACCCTTCCTCATCATCCACCATGATCGTTATTGTCATTACCTGAAAAATTTAAACATAAAAGGTTGAGTATATAAAATATACACAGTACGTAACTTCAACTTACGGAGTTAGACTTCATACACACACAATCATTCAACCTCATCCTAAAACATTTTGGGCCTATCGTTCAATGGTTGATAATATACTATACTTATCATGCTGGTGTGCAACAACCATCTTACCCCACCTATGGTGTCATCTCACTTTGGATACGAATGTTAGACCCTCTATTTAAATTGGGGAAGTCGACTATAACTGATGCTAGGTGACACCCATTCAGCACAGCCGAGATCCCACCCAACACTGACCCTTTGGGTGTAGGAGGGGGTTGACACCCTCACATAAAACACGGTTCATGGTTCAATGGTTCATGCAAGGTCCCACATACATACGACATGGAACATTAACATCTATATCATGCATGTCGTATCAAAATAAGCATCACCAATCATAATTCAGCAAACAATTCCCAAACATGCTTAAATACATAGTATGATCACCTAAACATATCACATATACATGTCACAACACATATCATGGAATCATACATGACATATTTTCCTACTTGCGATCTATCCTTCATACATATACATGGAACATACATATGCATACATCATCTAACCTAAGCCCTCACGGGTCCGTAAGTAAAGTTACTTACCTCGAGCGAGTCCTATAAGCTTCCTAAAGAACTGGTCAAAGCACGCTTGGTCAACCTAAGGTCAAACACAAAATTCACTTAGAAACTTATCTTAAACTACCTTTCGAGGCTACATATAGGGACAAAACATTAAAGAGAGCTTACTGTTTAGGAAAAATTAGCTCACGCGCCACCACACACGCTTCTACACGGGCTGCCGAATTTCGATACACGCGCCCTCGATCCTGAAACTTCATGTCACTACGGTTCCAATGCCACCAACCACGCTCCAAATGGAGCTCACACACGCCGCCCAAAGTTGACGCGTATGGCTCACGTGCCGGCTGCTTCATCAAAAGTGTGAGGGCTCTCTGTAGCTCCAATTTACATCTCGTTTTCACCAATGTGTAGATCTGGTCCTTAGGGTCCTTTTCCACCTTTCGTTGCACTCAAAAACGAATTTTTTTCCAGAAAAAGGAGGGAAAATGAGATTAATACGATACCGAACAAAAACCCAAAAAAACGTACATCCAACGTTCTTACCTTCCAGAATTGAGGTTCCCCACTGATCTTAGCCGTCCACTGTCAGGAGTCGAGAAAAATCACTTGATTTGCTAAGAAAACAGTGAGAAAAGATGCCAAGACACGAGAACACTTACTGAAACTTTTTATCGACGATCTTAAGCACACCAACCAGATCTGGACCGCTGTGTTCTGGAGTCGATGTTGCTGGACAGTGTGGCGAAAGGAGAGAAAAAATCGAGAGGGAGAGGGGAAGAGAACGTGAATGGGAGATGAGAGAAAAAGAATCGACTTTTTTCCCTTTTTTTTCCTTTTTATGTCTGTTGAGAAATAAAAGTGAGGGGGGACTAGAGCCTAACTTATCCTGATATAGGATACACTTGGGAACCCTAACCTTAACTCATTTGGCTTAATTACAAAAATGACATTAAGCTCAATAATTATTTATTTATTTTTAACAATAAATCATCAATTAATTACAAAAATTAATTCCTTCAACTTAGCTCATTATAAGTCTCTCATAATCAAAGAAATTCAACCAAAATAAATATCCAAAATACATAAGAAAAAAAAAATGTCTTCATCACTACCTACACTAAAATTAAAATAATTTTACGGGGTGTTACAATATCATTGGTATATACAAGGATTAAAATATCGATATCAATATCGACGTTTCAATTTTACGGATATATATATATATATATATATATAGATATAGATATATCGCTAAAGTATTGATAAATATTCCTGTAAACCAAAAAAAGTATAAAAACTATTTCAAATAATAATTAAGTTACTTACACTTCCTAAATAAGTTATAGTTCTTATTATTAATGTTTATATTCATATTCGTGACTAATGATGATATTTTTTTTTATGTTTCATTGATATTTATATAGATATTGGAGATATCGATGAATGCTTAATATCAATATCGTACTATCTAATTTACAAATATATCGATAAATATTTTAATCTTTGGTATATCTATAGATAGTATATCAGTGATATTAAGGACGTGCTTGGTATGACTTTTAAACTATTTTTTCATAGAAAAAAAATAATTTTTTTATTCAACATTAACAGTGTTTGGTTAAATTTTGGAAGAGTGGTTTTAACTAGTTAAAAATGATTTTTAGAATTTTTAATAATAAAAAATAGTTTTAAAATGTGTAAAAACATATAAAATGCTTTTAAAGCTTTTTTAAAATTAAATATCTAATTAATTTTCTTCCAAAAATACTTATATAATAAATGTTTTACTTAAAAACATGTTTTTAAAAAGTCATACCAAACTTGCAATAACTATGTCAATGATATACGCCTATTATTGATATATCTTAAGGAAGTATATTGTTAATATATATTTTTTTATTATATCTAATATGATAAAGTATGTTATTGATATATTTATAGGTAATATATCAGTGATATACTTTAAAGAAAGTCAAAATTGGAATATTAAAAATTTGGAAAATAAAATTTAAAAAATTTGCTATATTTTTAAAATCTAAAAATTGTTGCTATATTTGAAAATATATTAAAGTATTTTGCTACCAATTACAATTACTCTAATATATAATTAACAAAAACATTCTAAATTATGCAAAACACACATAAACTTTACGTTTTGTTTTAAACATACCCTTATATATATATATATTTTTAAAAAACTCAACTATACTGTTTACCCTTCAAAATGTTGTAAAATACCTTCAAATGGTGGAGTGATTTTATATATATATATATATAACAAGGACTCCACCAAATTAAATTTCATTCAATATCTGGTGTTCACTTGAATACCATATTATTTTTAATAACTCTTTTTAGTATATTTTTACCAAATTGAACATAGTTCAATGAGTTAAGATATATTTCTTTAATAAAAAAGTCGTGGTTGGAATCCCCACCCCTAAACTAAAAAAGAAACTCTTTTTATGTCCCGTTTACTTCTCTTCAATTGGAATAGAGAGAAATCAGAATGAAAATCAATCGAAATGAGAATCTTATTCCTTTGATGTTGTTTACTAGGAGTTGTCTGGAATCAGAATCAGAAACTCATTCATGCTGTTTAATTTCATCTAGAATCGGAATCAGATAAATGATTATTACAAAAATAACATTTTATATTTTAATCAATTAAAAAACTATAACAATTATTAAGGAGAGAGAAATGAGTAAAGTGTGTAAAACAATAGTATGGTGTGGGCCCATGAGAATGAGATTGACCAATTTTTTAGAATGAATGAGATTGCCATTTTTTCGGAAGAGTGATTTCCAAATTTTAGATGAGTCCACCTTTAATTCACATTCCTTAATTTTGGTAAACACTATCACAGAAATAGAAATTTGTATTTTCATTTCTAGATTTCAATTGAAAGAAAGTAAATCGAACCTTAATATATTTTAGGAAGAGTGGAAATGAGAAATGAGCAAGAAGAAACAATTTTTTCTTCTTCCGCAAGGAAATGTTTGGCACCGAACGACGCGTTTCGTTCCAAGCATACTGTGCGCCGTTCTCAATTATCTCACTTTCGTTAGATTGGGCTGGGCCCCCTCTCTTTCTTTCCTTCTTGATTACGGTCATTAATTCAGCTTCATCCTAGTTTCCCCAATTCCTTTCGAATTTTCAACTCGATTTGAGCTTCGCATTTGTCCATTCTTAAATTCAATTTCTTTGTACCCTGCAATCGGGTGGTGAAGAGGGATTTCGTTTTGATCTCCATCGGATCTTCATCCTCATGTCGATGCTCGACTCCTTCTTCAACAAGGGCTTTAAGGCTGCCAAATGGTATCTTTTCTCTTTATTCTGTTTTTTTTTTCATTGATTGTTATGAAAATTACATAATTCTGTTCTTTTTTCTTTTTCCCTATAAGATGATCCGGCTACTTTACTTTTTCTTCCGAGTTTTGTTTCTTATTATGGGTTGTTTTAATGGTAATTTACGCATCTGTTTACAGTAAAACCCTGCTGAAATTAACAATTCCAAGAATAAAGCTGCTGAGGAATCGAAGAGAGATTCAACTTAAGCAGATGCGTCGAGATATAGCCAAACTTCTTGAGACAGACCAAGAAGCTACTGCTCGCATTCGGGTACGCTGCACTTTCTGAAGTCCATTAGATCAATTTAATACCAAAACAGGATGGATAAGAAAAAGGACATTGGTTTGATGTCCAAAAGATTTTTGTTGTCTTAATGAGATTTTTCTCTTGCATTCAGGTAGAGCATATAATCAGAGAAGAGAATATGATGGCTGCTCACGAAATTCTTGAGTTGTTTTGCGAGCTTATTGTTGTTCGCCTTCCAATTATCGAGACACAAAGGTACTTTTTTCAAACTAAGTTATTCCTTATACAAGGATATTTTGTGATTTCCTGTGTTATGTAAACCACGACGAGGAATATCTGAATGCAACTGAGTTAAATAGGGCAGTGTTTTCATGGACCCTTGCTCTTCAAACTGCAGGATGCAGTTTGAAGTAGATAGCTCTTTCAAAGGCTTCACACTGTATCTAATATATGTGAACTTTAAATGAAAATGACAATAATATAGGTGAAATTGAAACTTATAGAAAATGCAATGGTTTTTGGCTGCTGCTTATTTCGTCTTCTTCTTCCTTTTATTTTAAACTAAAATGAGTATAGCTGTTTATGGTTAACAATTACGAGGTACACTTTATTTTGATGCAAACAACTGATAAAACCTAGACTAGGACATTAGTAGATCTGTTAAAGATTTCTAAATTTGAACTCACTGTGTTAATGGTTGGACACTTGAACGCAAAGAAAAAATTTATATTCCAATAAGAAACATTGGACATTTTTGTTGGACTTTTCAGTGAGTATAATTGTCTAGAGGCCTTTTTTGCTTATTGTTTAGATTAGATATATATTTCTGGTTTGGAATTTTCTACATAAATTGTCACTAAAAACCTGCATCATTTCTCGGACACAACTAACAAAGCTTAGCTTAGTTAGATCTATTAAAGAGTTTTAAATTTGAATTCACTGTGATCATTGCTGGGCACTAGGGCACAATATAAAAGAAGCAAATTCCGAACATTGAATTTGTTTGTTGGACAATTTTACAAATATGATTGTATATGGTCATTTAATTATTTAGTTTAGATATGTATATATGGTATTTTCTTCATAAATTGTGACTGAGAAGCTGCATCACTTCGAAATATTTAGTTGATGTAAAATTTCTTGGATGTTGATCTTCAGTCCTTTCTTTCACATTGTTTTAGTTAATTTGTCTCAATTTTGTTTGTCGTTGTCTAATAGAAAATGGCTTGTAGCCCTTTTTGTCGTGGATTATTATCGGGTCTGTTCAACTTATTCGTAGTGGCCTTACATGTGCTTTTTGCTTCATAAAAATACACTTCAAAGTTTGTATAGATTTCTGCGCATAAAGAATGTTAGTGAATTATGTGAAGAATGTTCTTTCATCTGAGTTCGGAATATTGGAGATACAAACTGCAGTGTTAGATTGTGCATTGTTAATAATAACTACGTCTAGCTATCCAACCTGATCATCCAATTTCTCCACCTCCAAATGACTCAAAACATCAAGCCTTCCAAGGTGGAAATTTATTGTGTGCTTTCAAATTCACAAATTTTTTGGGTTAACCACCAAGCTCTCCTTTTCTGGTCAAAACCCATGTGGTTAGCTTTCTTCCCAAGTTACTTGAAACTCAAAACTACAAAGTCCAAATTCGTAGCTTAACTGGAAAACCTAGTAGGTCTTACTTTGTCTTTATTGTAGGAAAATGCATACATTTCCAGGCATTCTTTGGTTAATTAGTGCTTATCAGTTGCAGCATCTAAATATTTCATTTAGTCCCATTTTTATTTAATTCCTGTCCAATGTCGTCTTGGTATTAATCTATATCTATATATTATATTAAATGGGGCTATGGAGGAGAATTTTTGTCTTCCAATTTTGCCCTCAACTTTTTAATAGATACCCATTTTGTCCTCAATTTCTAGTGGATGCAACTATTCAAGTCGAGGTGTTCGTTGAGAAATGTCTGTACAAATACACACGTCTTTTCACATAAAATCATTTAATGAGTCAAAGTGTTCGTTGAGAAATGTCTCTATAAATAGACATATCTTTTCACACAAAGTGATCACTTCTGACATTTGGCTATTAAAAAGTTGTTTTTAATAAATACCAAGTGTTTGTTGAATTAAGTTTATTCAATGGAGGTAGTTACATGGTGAATCGATGTGTTGGTTTGCATATGAGTGTGATCTATATTGTATATGTGAAACATTACGAACTAATGGTTGAGATATGTCTGCATGAAACACTTCTTTTCATAAAAAACTACATCTAATAGTTATAACCTTTTATATTACTCATTCTATTTTTTTTTCTTATAATATTCTAATTTTAATTGTTGTTGAATAAGAAAATTTTGACAAATAGTATGCTATATTTTAAAAATTAATTATTACTACAATTTTATAATTATGTTTATTTTTTATTATTACCTTCAATTGAATAATGTCAATAATAGTATTTCTCTCAAATCAATTCCATTTTTTTTGTCGATTAATGAATGTGTTGCATATCCGTTTTAAACATCTGAATAATCTTTAAGAATAAAATTTTAAATTATAAAAAATGCTATCGTTTTTTACTTTAAATTAAAATTATGTGATTCCTTTGTTTTGCTAGTATTTATAAATGGTATATAGCTTTCCATGCTTGTTTGTGAATCTACAAATGAACTTTTTCTTTCTAATTTCACTTTGTTGCTTACGGTAATTGTATTGAAACATTTGTCCTTTCTAATTTTTGCAAGTCTCGAATGTCATTGTAAACACCAAAATTTTCAGGGAATGTCCTCTAGACTTGAAAGAAGCAATCTCTAGTGTGTGTTTCGCTGCTCCAAGGTGTGCAGATCTTACAGAGCTTCTCCAGGTTCAGCTGCTTTTTGCAGCTAAATATGGGAAGGAATTTGTATCAGCTGCAACGGAGCTCATGCCTAACTGTGGTGTTAATCGTCAGGTTCGTAGAATTTCTTATTTATGTTAGATTGATTAGAAGCAGACTTTACTGCAGTTGATAGGATTATATATTTCCTTTTAATTTTGATTGCAGTTGATCGAGCTGCTTTCTGTTCGTGCTCCTTCACATGAAAAGAAACTGAAGCTTTTAAAGGAAATTGCTGAAGAGCACGACTTAGATTGGGATCCTGCTGGTACTGAATCTGAGTTTAACAAATCTCCGGAAGATTTGCTTGTAAGTGTTCTTCCTTTTTGTCTCAAGTTTTGGTGACTTCACATGTCTTAGCTTCTGTTCTCTCTCTTTTCAGAATGGATCGGCACAGTTTGTCAATGCGTCAAAATTACCCCTTCCTAAAGAGAAACACGACGAAACATATAATGCTACTCCTTATTTGGATAGTGCACCACAGCCTGATTCTGATTCTGAGTTGGACATGTTAGATTTTCCTGAAGTTCCAAAGGTATCAGTATCTCCACATCCTACTGTGGATGCGACTGGCTCTGCATCACCACTGATCCCACCTCCATCTGTGTCCCCACGGCTCGAAACTGATCATGATTCATTGAGTTACTCTGGTATTCCTGACATTCCGTCACAAGATTTACACTTGAGACATGAAGAGGCGGCACCGGTGAGATCTGTCTCACCCGACGACGATCAAATGAATATTTCTGTTGGTGAAGATAGGCAGTTTTTGCCTTTTATTACTCCGCCTTCATTGTCATCTTCATTTTCTCCAAGACAAACTGATTTGCTGCCACTCTCTGATTCAAGGACCCCAGAGGAGAAGTCTGGTTTGAAACCCCAGTTCGAACCGGAGATAAATTCTCCTCCACCCTCTGTTTCAAGGACAAAGAGTGAGGTCAATGTGGATATCAATGTGGATTTGCAGGACGTGTTGGCAGCTGCCCAGGCTGCTGCTGAAACTGCCGAACGTGCTGCCACTGCAGCTCGCTCCGCAGCTAGTCTTGCAAAGGTTAGAATCGACGAGCTTACCAAGAAAAAGAGCGACCAGGACCCTAAAATTAGTTGCGAGAATCCATTCCACGGTGCTACAGCGAGTCCACGGGATCATAAACAAACATTCCAACTAAACCAACAAGATTCTCTGGGGCATTCTAGTTCTATGCCTTATTATTCACCAGATTCTTTCCAAGAACATCACAAAGTAAGCCATGATTCAGATATTTCCAATCACTACCAGCTTGAGTCACAGAAATCGGGTTTTGATTCCTCTTCCGGTAATTCACCTTCTGAACACATAGCAGTTCCTCATCAGCCCCAGAGGCTTCCGTCGATGGACGACGACCCGTACTTTTCGTACCCGAATCTATTTACATCACAGAAATAAATCTGGGATCGGATCATTTATCTGCTGGTGGTTCCTGATCTACCCATGAGGTTTGAGTTGAATTATATGCCATGCTGTCTTGGCTTGAGGTTTCGTGGATTTATATTCTGTTCAGCTTTCATAACGAGTTCCCAATATCCTTTAGAGCTGTAGTAGCGAGCATTTAATGTACAAAACAGTAAAGATATACTATAATGTACATTTTTCAGGACGTTTAATTTGTATTTGTTTGTTTATTTCAGAAGTCAATTTTATAACGCAATCAGAATACAGTAGCGTTTTAGGGATGGATCTAAAAAGTTCGGACCTTTGAAACTTGTGGTATTGATAATTTAGGAGTAGGATTTAATTGCATTCTGGTTATTGTTTTGTGATTTCTTGAGTTAGACTTGATTTTAACCTTGATTGCACCACCAAACGGTCATCTCTTTTTTAACTCTGGTAGTGGCTAAACGAGTATACTTCAACTAGTTATAGTGTTGAATCCTCACTTTTACACATTCTAGCTTTTGGGGATCTTAATTGCTTGAGAGTTGCATTGCTTGTTCTTAATTTTTTTTCCAGCCTTAGCAGTGACTTTGCATAAGTTCACTCTGTTCAAACTTATTTGATTCATCAAATAAGTTTGTTGTCCATTTGGATATTATGTTTAACATCTTGGTTGATTTCTAGATTTTTTTCTCACAAGTCAAGTTTATTTGTGTTCAAAGTGTGAGACTAATCATTCAATTGCAAACTATCTTGGCTTTTCCATTTCAAATGTTGAGATGTGAGATTGAGAGCTTAATGTAGTGATTTGTATAATTGAGTGTAAATATGAGTAGTCTAAACTTCTTTGAGTGTGAACACTTGAAAGAGAGAAGACACGTTTTTTTTTTCTCACTTTACACTATTTTGCAGCATGTTTCATAAAAGAAGTTCAAACCAATCCATGTTTCATCAAGGACAAAGACGTGGTGAGAACCACATTAGTGATGATTAGGAGATAATTTGTGGTATCAAGCCACGGAGAAACAAGCCACATAATCCATTAAAAAAAGAGGAAGATCATTCCATGCCTCAAGGATGATCAACTATTTTAAAATGTTGGAGATCAGCCTCAAAAGGAAGTTTCAAATGATTAGGTTGTTATTGATGACGTGACAACTAGAAAAGAAAGTGTGAAAATATGTGTTGATCCATGTCAATTAGAGATGAAAAAAAGGGATAGTTTCACAAATGTCAATTCTATAAAGATTTTACAAATATGTTTAGAGTTCGAAAGATGGAAGTCCAAACTCAAATGCTTTTTACATTTTTGCCCATGGATATCTATTATATTTTTTTAAAAAGTAAATAATAACCCATATGGTAAATGCAAAATATACTCCCCCACACTCTAAATCGGTTCATATTTTTCAAAACCTCCGGAAATCTCCAAAACTACCTCATTCTCCCTCGTTTCTCCAAACATCTCCAAAAAGCTTCAAACTGGTCCATTGTTCTCCATCGCTCTCACTCGTTCATTAATCTAACCGTTCATTCTCTTCGGTAGTCATTGTTTAAGACGTCATTCAACATCAAAATCGAAGCTTTAAAGCGACGGTAAGGGTATATCGCCTCAAACGATTCAAATTTTTTAGAGAAGAAGAAACCTGAAGAGTAAGTCCAAACCCTAATTATTTAAAGAAATAATTCTTCAATTAATGTATAAAATATTTTATAAATATAACTAATAATTATAAAATATTGAATGTTAATGACAATTCCATATTTGAAATCAAAATAATAAATGATCAATTAAAATATTGTAATAAATGAGAGAAATTAAATTAAATCTAAAATATTATATTTAAATAGATAAAATATATAAGTGAGGGCATTTTGGTAAATGTGTAAATGCATAAAAAAAACTACTAAAAATCTGAAAAATTAAATGTGTAGATATATCTCACAACGGACTTTTTTGAAATAGAGTTAATAAAAGAACTCTTATACCACAATTTTTGTAAAAAAAAAAAGGATTGGTAGCAAATATAGTATTTGGGCCTAAAAATATAATATTTATAGCAAAAAAATAAACAAAAATTGTGGTAGAAGAATTGTTTTAGAAATCCCTTTTCACAAAAATTCATTATCCAATCTATTTTCACAATTAATTTTTCAATAGATTTTTAGCATTCCATCAGCTTTTATTCTCCCCCTATTGTTCTTATTTATTCAATTTATTTATTTTTATATAATATTATAAATTGAGGTTAAATCCCCAAATTTAAGGCAATCTTTAATTCATTAATTATTTGATTCCAATTTTGAAATAATATTTTCAACATCTTTTTTAATTAATACAATCTTTAGTGAGATTAATTAAAATTTTCCTAAAATTATTAAAAAATTCATTTTTTTAAAATCCTTTGCCGCTATGAATCTCGAGAAGTATGCAAAAATAATTATAGATACCCAATTTCACAAAAGTCTTTTAATTGTATATATTTACACATTTAATTTTCCAAATTTCCAGTTACTATTATTCCTTTTACCAAATTGTCTTTATTTATTAATATTATTTCTTTAAATCTAATATTTTAGATTCAATTTAAATCTAAAAATTTATTGCAATCTTTTATTTTTTTAAAAAAATTTAAAATCTTCATTAACATTCAATAACATCTATTTAAGTATAATATTTTATATTCAATTTAAATTCTCACATTTATTTTAATCTTTTAATTCAAATTATTGTTTTTGAATTTCAAATTTGGAATCTTTCGTTAACATTCAATATTATCTATTTAAATATAATATTTTTTATTCAATTTAAATACCCACATTTATTATAATCTTCTAATTTAAATAATTTAGTTTTTAAATTTCAAAGTTGGGATCTTCATTAAGATTCAATATTATCTATTTAAATATAATATTTTGTACTCAATTTAAATTCCTACATTTATTGCAATATTTTGATTCAATCATTAAGATTTTCAATTAAGTATTTAAATTTCAAAATTTGAATCTATAATAACATATATTTTTTTATAATTAATAATTAGATTCTTCAATAATTTCTTCATTATTTCCTAAATAATTAGGTTTTATTTTCTAAGTAATTAGGTTTTTTCGATTGCATGCATCTCCCTTCATTCTTGGGACTTTTATTTTAATATTGTATTTTAAAAAAAAAATTCTAACACTATTATAATTTGGAAACTTATTCCAAAAATATTGTGGATTTTATTGGAAAGGGTATGTTGGATGTCACAATCGCACTTCAACGAGGCTTACAAAGCGATTGTGCAGCCCTTGCTTCCACCCTTAAGCAAGTCAGCCAACAAAACAGGACTGTCGATTGCACAACGGGACTAATCGATGGCACAACAGGACTGTCGATGGCACCTCCACCCACGTTCTCGGGAAAACGGTTTTAGAAATGTGGTCAGAGAAAAGGTTTTAGAAATCATTTGGAAAACGTTTTAGAAAGCTTGTCGCAGGTATAAAACAATATAAATGAAGGCATGACTTTATAGCATGCAACACTGGTAGGAAGGTTTGACAACTAGTTGTACCCCCCCTATAGTACATTATTGAGCAAATTA
>JAOANK020000029.1:2141855-2153694 GCA_026257165.2 Telfairia occidentalis | reverse complement strand
CCCCACACACACACATTTTCTTTGATAAAAAGTGTTCCCATAAGCAATATCCTCTCTCTTCATCCAACATATCATGTTATATCCCAAGGTCATAAAGATAGGAGTGTCTGGCCTCTAATCCTTCCTGTTAGTGTTGTCAAAGCGCAAGGCGCACCTCAAGGCAACAAGCCCTTTGATCGCCTTAAGGCGAGGGCTGAGAGAAGCAAGGTGCAATTTAATAAATATATGGAAATATATAAATAGATAGATAGATAGAAAGAGAGAGAATTTAAAAACAGAATAAACAGAAATAAATAAATAAATAAATAATGAAAACACAATTTAAAAATTAAAACATAATTAAAAAAATTAAAACATAATTTAAAAAAATGAAAATCAATTTTTTTAAGAAAAGAAATGAAAATGGAATAAAAAAATGAAATCACAATATAGAAATGAAAACCAGATTAAAAAAATAAAAATAGAATTAAACAAATAAATAAAAACAAAATCAAAAAATATATTAAAACAAAATTAAAAAGAAAGAAATGAAAACTGAAATAAAAAAAATGAAAACACAATAAAAAAAATTAGAATTTAAAAAATGAAAACATAATAAAAACAGAAAATGAAAACGTAGTTTAAAAAGGAAAATGAAATCAGAATAAAAATAAAAGAAGAATCAAGAAGAAGCGTTGCCTTGCAAAGAAGTTGCTGTGCTGGTGTTATTTCAGCTTTTCCCTCATTCGTTTTTTTCATCGGGATCTTCTTCTTATCTACTTCTTCCTTCGTGGGTTTATTTCAACTTTTCTTCTAACTTCACCGGACGCTCGCCTTGCATAAAGGCGATGCCGACGCAAGGCGAGCACCTTGTTGAAGGTGCTCGTCATAGACACCTTCAAGGTGCAATCACCCCAGGTCCCCTAGCCCCTCGCTATAGGTGTGCGGCTAGGGTCGCCTTGAAAACACAGCTCCTAGTGTGTTCACTAGTAAATTCTTTTTTGCCCATTTTACTGCTTCCCCACGTCTCAATCCCCGTGTTTTGCTAAAGTCGAGGTCTAAATTCCCTAGAAGGTTAAATTATTTTCTTGATTGATTGCACTTGGAAGATTATATATATAAGAAACAAAAATTTCCATTAAATGAAAGGAGCATAAACATAAAAGACAGGAGGGAAGAGAGCAGCTTTTGCCAAAGGTTAGAAGTTTCACTTGGTGGAATTAACACCATGAATTTTTTTATATCCACTTGGAAGTCTTGCTTATTTAGTGCCCCATCCATAGGGGTGCATTTTTTGAAAGCACTACTGTACTTGATCGCATTCTTCGAACATGCGTGTTTGTCAAAAGGATACAACTGAGACCGTTTCAGGCTTTTAGAGTGTCTTTCGTTTCCAATCATAGTTGTCCTGGTGCGCTGGAGGAAGTTGTTCTTCACCTTTCCATGATAGTGGAAAAGTTCAGCAATTGGGTTTCTTTTCTATTATTTGGAGTTTTTTTTTTTTTTTCTGAGTTCAACAACATGTGGGGTGAGGGGATTCGAACCCACGACCTTTTGGTTGGGGAGATATGCCTTTAACCAATTGAGCTATACTCGGTTTGGCATTAACAGGAGTATTTACCAGGAGGGTTTTTTGATACTCAGTTGGCTATCTATGGAATTGCTGAAAGAAAAGAGTGAAAACACAGAAACTTCCCAAGCTCTTAGAGAGGCCATGAGCTTTCCCTCTTAGAACAAGATCTAAGCCAAAATACCACAATAACCAAATGCCCATGCAAAACGCACTCCCACAAACCCTGCACCTTGTGTCCTCTGTCCCCTCTGTTGCCTACTGTCCTCGTATAAATGAAATGTACCGGTGGCCTCAAGCTCTCATCATTTTTCTATGCGTAGAGGATGTTTGGAGCGTGGCTCACTTCAATACTGACTTTTAGTTTGAAGTATTTTACAAATATCTCTTTGTTTTTTCTCCAAATGATTGGAGTTCATTCTTGTAATTTCTGTTGTGGCTCTCTTGGTTCCTTTTGCCTATCTTTTTGTATGATCTTTAGTTGTTTCTTTCCTTCTTTCTAATGAAAATGGATTTTATCCCCAAAAAGGAGAAAAAGGAAAAATGGGGAAAAATTGAACCTTCTAGGAACCTTAACAAAAGTTCACCGACCATATAAACATTCTCGGAAGAATTCATGTACTTGAAGGATTTACAAGAGAACACTCCAAAGAATTCGAATGAATTGAATCCTGTAGTTAAGCACGCTACAAATCCTTGTGAAACCAAAAAGAAAGAACATGAAATGATTCAGACAAATGAAACTACACTGGAAAAACAAATGATAAGATAAATCATAACAAGTTTGTATCATGTATCTCCTGGATTCCCATTTCGGGATAAAGGCAAAGTCTTGTGGCAGGCATGTGCTTGTGCGATTTTTTGGGTATATGAATGGATAAAAACAATAGGATTTTTAGGGGTGTTGAGAAATGTGAGTGAGGTTTGGGCGGGGTGAGGTTTAATACCTCTTTGTAAAAGACAGTAATGTCAACCTTTTGTAATAATCAGTTAGATCTTATTCTTTTAAATTGGAATATGTTTCCTAGTTCGCAGGTGTACTCCTTTCATGGGGTTTGTTTTATTTTCCCTGGTATATTCTTTCATTTTAGCAATGAAAGTTCCGTTTCTCACTTAAAAAAAAAGAAGAATCTGAAACTACAGCCAACAAAAAACCAGAATGAAGATAGTATGGCATAAACATAATAACGTATGTGCTGGAGGTTAATTGCAAGAATAAACTAAAAACACAAAAATTCACCTGGTGAAGATATAGGTGGTGGTGGGACAAACGGCGGAGGAGGAGAAAATGGAGGAGATCCAGGGCAAGGACGTCCAGTAACAGGGCCACATAGATCCAAGTTGTTGGCAAAACTGCAGGGGATAAGAAGAACCAAGATATTCAGCTAAGTCACACAAATCAACTTTAAAAAACATGGACTCTAATAATCATGAAGAAACCTGATGGGGGTGAATAAGGAGAAGGAACCATTATCTGGAACCACATCAGAGAGATGGTTATTCGATAGATCCCTGGAAAAGAAATGCTATCCTCATAATTTGTACTCTATCCATACAATTTAGCAAACTTGTGAAAGAGAGAGAGTTATACTCACAATACTTGAAGGGATGAAATATTAGTCAATGACATAGGAATAGGACCTGATAAGCTGTTGTTGTTCAGCCGGCTATCCTTATTAAAACATTCCAAGAAAAAACAATGTCAGAACTAAACAAATGAACTCAAACTAGATGAAAGAAAATGAACTCATGAGTGAAAATAATGATTATATATTTGGATCAGAAACTATGAGTAGCCTATTAAATTTGCTACTTCTTAATTATCTTTCAATTATGGAGATTCAAAGCAATCAACTCACCCACCTGAGGTAATTATTCCAATTCCCATGAAAAGAAAAACTACAATGTAATTAACTGCATTTTAAGCTATAATAAAAAACTAACCCCTTCAACCTAAGTAAATAATGGATCTTCAAAATAGCTTTGCAATGTAAATCAGGGAACATCAACTTTCATGCATGGTGAAAGTGACTTTTGTGGATACCAAATGCAGAAAACAAAAAAAGATAACAGAAGTATTTTCGAATAACTAGAGACCAATTTTGAATGGAATAAAAGTTGTGTTACAGAAAAATAAACTAATAGGAACCAAAATCTGAAAGCAACTTCACAAGTACTCTGAAATGGGAAAAAACAACAACATAAACTCACAGGAATCGCAGTTTTGATAGCTTGCCCAATGTGTCTGGAATCGAACCTGAGAAACTGTTCAAATAAAGATCTAAGCTCACCAAACTAGTCAGATTCCCAAGATCACTAGGAATTACTCCAGTTATGTTATTACTGTAGAGCTCTCTGTCATCAAAAAGGAAACAGATTTTTAGTTATATAAACGTATGTTACTAATTCATATTAATGCATGTTTCTAGAGATAAATCTTTACAATCAGAGGTTGTAATGAGCCTGATGATGAATATGGAAAAAATATGATGGGTATTATTATTACTAGGACATTTAGTAAGATACTTTCCAACTATGTTGAGTTGCCATTATATGATTTTTTTAGTCGATTTCAAAATTTTGGTTGACCACTATAAACGACTATTCAGTGTTGTTATAGTTAAATTTACTGCAGTGATTGTTCAATTATTTTATTTGTTTCCGAACTTGTCATCAATGATATGAAAAGTACAAAAAGAAGTCTAGGTTATGAAAAGACACTCCAATTGGAATTAATTACATAAAAGGTACACCAAGTAGACGTATTAAAAATGGAGGCTAAATTATACAAAATGCTCTTGATCTGTGTACTACATTCCAGTTTTTCCTTTAATATTTTAAATGTTTTAATTTTACCCTCAACCTTTTAATTTGTTATAAAGAAAACCTTTCATTAGCAAATTCCATTAGAATTGAAACTTTTAAAATGTTAAAAGGAAAAATTGAAACCAAGTACCTACGTTAGGGTAACATTGAAACAAAATAAATTATACCAATGATCCTAAAGTATGCAGTTGGTTTCAATTTTGCCTCCAACTTAAAAAATAATATATATATATATTATAAGAAACGAAGCTTTCATTCAAAAAATGAAAGAATACAAGGGCATACAAAAAGCAAGTCCCAAAAGAAGAGTCCACCAACTAGCTAAGAAATGAACTCTAATCCAAACAAAGAAGGCCTAACTGATAATTACAAAAAGAATGGCGTAACTGAAGCCCACAAGGAGGTATTAAACCTCACCCCTCCCATACCTCGCTCACAAGTCTCTCATAGCCCCTGAAAATTTTGTATTTCTCTCAAGTCAAATACCCCCCAAAAATAGCACAAATGCACATTTAAAATATTTTAATACTACCCTCAATATTTTAATTTCCATAAGATATAATAATGAGGGTTCTTTTGAAACAAATTAAAAGACTGGGGATAGAATTGAAACCTTTTAAACATTAAAGCAAAATTGAAACCAAACACTGATTGAGGGCATTCCAAACAATTTAGCCTAAAAATGGACCAAGGCTCATATTTCTTTTAATCTTACTTCTCCTTCAAAAACTCAGGATATTCTTGGCTCTCCATCATTCAGATAGTAAGAATTTTCAAGTTGAAGAAGATGATTATTGAATTATTCCGTTTCCTCTAAAATTATTTAAAGAGAAAAAGAAAAAACAGAAAATCATATTCAAGATCCCAAGACCAAACTCATAATCTTAGAATCAATTATATCATCCCATTGCATAATCAGTTCAACTAGATTTTTCCTCAACCGAATTCAATATGGTTACCATCATTGTTCGGATAGAATATGACAGGATCATGACAGCTTGAAAGACACAGAAGGCATAAAATATAGAAAGTATAAACAACTAACAAATTTAAGGTACAGATAACTTACAAATACTGCAAATTTTTTAACAGGCCAAGCTGTGGAACAAGTGTGCCTGATAATGCTGCATTTCCAAGATCACTGAAATAAACACATAGAACAGTATCTAGATTATTTGCAGAGCTGTTAATTACAACAACTTATCAGTTATCAGAAGCATCTCTTGGAGAGACAATAGACATATAAAGGCAGATAGCTTACACTCTTATGACACTATTATCATTATTGCATGTTACATGAAACCATGTACAGGGATTGACAAGAGTGGGATCCCAACTCTGCAAGACATTGTTAGGATCCTGCAAGCTGGTTCTTAGGCTATGCAAAGCATCACCTGTTTACAAAAAAAAAAAAAAAAAAGCAGACTTATTTACAAATGGATATAAATAATATATATCATCACAAAGAAAAAGCTTCGTGAGCCAGTGGAGAGAGTTCTGAAAATCCAAGAACATCCCAGCTATCACAAGGACCTTCACAGAAAACAATTGGATTTGAATGCTGTCGAAAACATTTGTTCCATACTCCATAGTTCAAGATTTATAAATGAGTCACTGGAAGTTCACTGATTATATTTAACATAAACATTAGAAATGGGGATGAAAGAACAGAATTGTCACTCAACCTAGCAACTAACCATTGGTCATTTATGAGAATGAATGAATGAGGAGGACCAACAGTTCCTTCAACACTATCTTTGTTGGGGGCAATCAACCTTTAAAATTTCCTAAATTGGGCTAAGGAAAGAAAAAAATTGTTTTATTTGCTGTAGAACTCTATTAAATTGTTTTTGCACCTCTACAATTGATATAAGATAAAATTGAAGTTAGATACTCTCTTTACCCAAATACAAACCATCATGCAGAAAATGAAAACAGTGATTTTTCATTCCAGGGTACTTAACCCCAATAAAATCTACTTGTGGATGGCTTCCCCTAAACTAGTTAGTAAAAATTGAGACAGAAAGACTAAGAGCGATTTTCCTTTTCCCCATGAAGAATCAGCTACCAGTAGTCCCAATATCAGCCCAATCTATCAATGAAGAAATAAAAATTATTAAAAAGAAAAAGAATAGAATTATTCTGTCGCCAATAATTATCGTGTAAAATTATAAGCAAAGTCTAAACATCCACAGACCCAAGAAACTAAAGGGGGGAAAGAAGAATAAAGCCATTTCCTCATTCAGAAGTTATTTTAGACCAAAAAAATGAAATTAACAAGTTTCTCACAAAAGGGGAAGCAAGAGAGAAAGCTACAGAGAAGCAATTGCTGGTAGAGAAAAATACCGACCTTCCATGTTAGCCGAGACCAGGCATAGTGGACGAACCACGAAGATCAAGCAAACCAAACCCAGAGCCAAAACCGTGAACTGCGCCATCTCCATTAAGTGATCATCCACATCAGATCCAAATGGAAAACCACACCAAGAAACACAATCATCACAAACAGACCCTCCAAAACCCCAGTTGGGAAAAAGACCTAAAACCCAGAAAAGTCCCTCCAAAAGCAAACTCCACTGTGGAAAAAACGAGTCCAACACTCCACGAGAAACTCCAACATTTCTGCTCAAAGACAGAACCGTGAAAATCAGCCGATCTAGCGACCCCAAAAAGGCGAAACCCAGAAGAGAAAATTTCAGAAAATTTCAGTCATTTTTTTCACGGGGATAGCTTTTCTCTAAGCTTACTTTCCCTTTCCGCCCTCTCTCTCTCGGCTCTGTGAAAGTGTTGGAGTGGGATTAGTGTTTTTTCTCTCTCCTTTTGAGGAATTGGAGCAGAAAAAGAAAGGGATTGGGGGGAGGGGGAGGGGGAGGGGGAGAAAGAGAAAACCGAGTACAAAAACAAACATATTTTTGTGAGGGTAGGGAGCTGCCCGAACGATGCTGACCGAGCTGACCAAACGCAGTCAAAAACGCTTCGCGCTACATCGTGGAAAGTGACGTGACATGGTGCAACTAAGACATTTGCTCATTAGTTTTTTTATTTTTTTCAACAGAAATATTGTATTATATTATTATTATTATTATTATTTTATTATCCATAAAAAAAGAAGATTCGAACCGATTAAAAGATGGAAAAAGAACTTAAACTCCATTTACTTCCTTCAATTGCAATGAAGAGGAATCGAAGTAAACATCATTCAGAATGAAATTAATTGGAATGAGAATTTTATTCCTTTGATGTTGTTTACTAGGGGTTGTTTGGAATTGAAATCAGAAACTCATTCATACTGTTTACGTACATCTGGAATCAGAATTAGTTAAATGATGATTACAAACATAGCCTTTTGTATTTCTAATCAATTAAAAACCTATGACAATTGTTAAGGAGAGAGAGGAGGGGGCAAAACAATTAATGAATATGGTGTGGACCCCACGAAATAGAGAATGTAAATGGATTGATCACCTTTTTTGGAGGGAATGAGATTACCTTTCGGGTGTGATTCCCAAATTTGAGGTGAATCTCGCATTTGATCCTTGATTCTGATTGAAGTGAAGTAAACGGGAACTTAATTTATACTCCTAAACTTTTACCTTTACTCAACAGACAAATTTTTGCAATAATGTATTTTTTTCAAAAGATAACTAAAATTAGAATAGTTTTTAAAATAAAATTTTAAATAATGTAGGTCAAATAAAGAAATATAAAAATAAGGTAAAGTTTGAAACCTATTTGTAAAAGTAGGGTAGTTTTTTACAAGTCACACCTGGCGTACATGGTACACGAGTTATGTATTCCACGTGGGCGTTGGGGTGGTGTGATGACTCAAGTTAATCGTATACGTGGTATACGATTTAGAAATTTTCATCTACCTAGCAATAGAATTTTTGTTTTGTTACCGCTTTATCGCAAGAATTCAATTCCCGTTGAATTACTCAAAGCCTTAAACTAATAATTTTTTCAATAAAAATTATTAACTTTGCAAGTTGAGTCAATTAAAACTCTAAATTAATAATTTCATCCGTTAAATTCATAACTAACTTAAGCTGACTCAATTTATAGCCTTGTTAACTTTTGTTAGAAAATTGTTAGTTAAATTAGAGAAATACTTACAAGTTCTCTTATTTTATCGATTTGTATTAATTCAAAAGAAACAAATAGGATCAAGTGCATGTTGTTTGAGCTTGTTTATCTTTATAAATCAATGTTGAAAATCATCAAAAGAAGACAAAAAAAAAAGTGTCGAAACAATTTGAAAAATCAAATCTCCAGAGTGAAACAGTCTTGTCTAGTGTAACTCTTGTAATGGCTCCACAAAAGAAGCAAAAAAAAATGTGCCGGTGAGAACAAAGTCGCCATGGTTACAAAAATCCCATCGCTAGCAACAAAAAGAAAGAAAACACCAAAGTCGGAGGAGTAATGAGATCTCTAAGCCTAATTTAACTCCAACTCATTGCCTTCATCATATTTTTCTTAGCTATTGACCTTACTTTTTCTACATTCATGATGGCATAGATTTTTTAGGAGAGTAAGGCATTCATAATGTACTTGGTAATGGGGAAGGTGGTGGGTCTATTATTGTTATGAGGGTATAAGTTGAATGAATTTGCTCAAGGCAACGAGCATCTACGGTCTGTGACGCTACATTTTATTTTGTTGATGTTTCTCTATTGGAACCAATAAATAAAATTTTTTATTATTATTATTTTTTAAAGAATCACTACTTTTCATGAGAGAGTGTGTTCTTTGGTAAAAGACACAACCTTATTAATGAAAGGATATCTCTTTTACCAAAGAGACAACTTTTTTGTGAAAAGAAGTGACTATTTGAATGGCTACAAATAGTCTATAAATGCATAATTCTTCTTCTAATTTTCATACAGATTGTTTTTCCCTCAAATTCTCTCTGTTTCTCTGTATGATTTCTCACATTTTGAAGTTTTTGTTGAATCATGTGGTTTAAGTACTGAAATTCACAGGTTGGTATTCCGTCCTACCTAAGAGACAGTTGTTCGTGACACCTTGAGCACCTCGAACAAAATTATCTTAAGGAAACAATGCTTTTGTTGGGTTTGGATTTATTTATTTTCTTTGTTTCTTTATTCTCTTTTAATTGCTTTAACAATCTTAAGACAATTTTTGTTTGTTTAATTATGATTCTATTCTTACTTTCCATTGGCTACTGGGTCTCAATTTTTTTTTATATACTTATGTCTCATAGTTTATTGATTGTAGTAGGTGGTTTTTATATTGTGTTCTTTAAAATTTCTTTTATTCCTTGCACTTGTATTCATAGATTTGTTTTTAAATTCATTGTATTTATATCTTCGTTTATCACTTGGGCTATCTTTTTTTTTTTTAATTACCTTGCTGTCGTGCATGCGTTTTATGCATACTCTTAAGTAATAAGTTTTATGTGAATATTCATCTTAGTCCAATACGATACTATTTGTGTTTTTCTGTAATTTTGATCCTTGTTATCTTCTCCTTTTTATAATTTTTTTATTATTATTTTATTTTGTTGAATTCACAGAATGTCATCAACGATACCAAATCCTATACCACATAGTGGTAGAAATCATGGCAAAAAGCCTGAGAAATTTAATGGCAACGATTTCAAATGTTGGCAACAAAAAATGCTATTATATCTCACAACCTTGAATCTGACAAGATTTCTGAAAGAAGACGCTCCTGTAATGTTTGAAGAAGAGGCTGACAAATAAAAGTTGTTTGCACTTGAGGCATGGAAACATGCAACATATTTGTGCAAGAAATATATTTTAAATGGACTGGACAACACACTTTGTAATGTTTATAGTGGCGTTCATTTGGCGAAAGGTTTTTGGAAATCATTAGAGAAGAAATATAAGACAAAAGATGTTGGAGCAAAAAAATTTATAGTCGAAAATTTTCTGGATTGTAAAATGATTGATTCCAACAGTGTGATAAGTCAGGTTCAAGAACTTCAAGTTATTTTACATAAGATTCATGCTGAAAAAATGTTTGTTAGTGAATCTTTTTAGGTTGCATCACTAATTGAAAAGTTGTCGTCATCATAAAAAGACTTCAAAAATTATCTCAAGCATAAGTGCAAAGAGATTAAACTTGAAGAATTAGTTATTTGATTAAGAATTGAGGAGGACAATCAAAAACTTGAGATGGAAAATGAAAGCAATGATCCTATGATCTCCAAAACCAATTTTGTAGAAGAGTCATCTTCTAATACCAATAAGAAACGAAAATTCTCTAGGGATGGTCCAAGTCAAGCACACAATAAATGGATGAAATTCAATGGAAATTGTTATAGTTGTGGAAAGTCGGGACATTGATCCAAAGAGTGCTGAAAGGTAAGGTCAAATCATAAGAAGAAATCAAATGCTCAAGCCCATGTACAGAAATGGAGAATCTTTCTGACTCAGTTGTTGACCTTGAGTTATCTGCTGTGATTTTTTAATGCAATTTGGTAGGAAATACCAAAGAATGGTGGGTAGACACTGGAGCTACTTGTCATATTTGTGCTAATAAATGGATGTTTTCTACTTATACACCGGTAGGTAATGGAGAACAACTTTATATGGGAAATTCCTCAAGTTCAAGAGTTGAAGGAAGAGGAAAAGTGGTGCTGAAAATGACATTCGACAAAGAACTGACCCTTAATAAGGTACTCCATGTGCCTGACATTCGCAAAAATCTAGTATCTAGATCTTTGCTTAGTACTTAGCAAGAATGATGTCTATGTGGGGAGAGTTATTTAAATGATGGTCTGTTCAAGATGAATGTAATGACTGTTGTACTCAAGTCTTTTACTATTAATAAGAATAATTTTTCTTTAGCATGCTTGATTGATTCTCTTAATATTTGGCATGAGAGATTAGGTCATGTCAATTATAAAACGTTAAAGAAATTGGGTACTATGGATTTAATTCCTAACTTTACATTTGATCATAAAAAAATGTGAAATATGTGTTGAATCAAAGATGACAAAACCTCCATTTTATTCAATAAATAGAGAGACTGAAGCTCTTGAAATAATTCACAATGATATTTGTGATTTGAAATTTTTACCAACAAGAGGAGGTAAAAAATATTTGAAAACATTTATTGATGACAGTACAAGATATTGTTATGTGTATTTCCTAAGAAGCAAAGATGAAGCTATTGAAGTGTTTAAACACTACAATGTTGTAGTGGAAAATCAACTTGGCAAAAAGATAAAATCATTACGAAGTGATCGAGGAGGAGAAAATGAATCGCCTTTCGAAGGTTTTTGTTCAGACAAACTACGGTCCCCTACTCTCCTCAATCAAATAGCACAGCAAAATGAAAAAAAAAATGATGAATGCCATATTAATTAGTTCAAAATTTGTGGGGGGAAACTATATGTTGACTTTTTGGCCCTTAATCTCAAATTAATTAATTAATTAATGTTTTAATGATAACAAACTTAATTTTATTTACTGACAT
>JAOANK020000029.1:2101054-2117125 GCA_026257165.2 Telfairia occidentalis | reverse complement strand
TGAATTTTAATTTTAAGGTTCTACATTAGATTTAATTTTCCAAGTCTAAATTTAAGACATTAAAATTGGCCAATAAATCCACATGGCTATTAAATAAAATTAACAAACATGACAATTAAATAAATATCTAAACAATGAAATATCTAAGAAATAAAATAATAATAATTAAAAAATATGATTTTAACGAGAAAGATCTAGAAAGTTGAAGAATATATGATTTTAACTAGAAAAATCTAGAAAGTTGGAGAGAAAGGAAAGATGATGGATTTCCCCCTATAAATAGGGGAGAAGAGATTCGTTTTGGGCACAAAACTAGGAAATTCTTTCTCCTCTTGGCACAAGTAAGTTCTCTTTTTTTTTTTCTTTCTCTCTCCAATTTAACATTTAAGAAGTTTTTATAAAATTTCAATTATGTAAATATGAAAGATAAATCAATCAACTATATTATTAAAATAATAAAGTTTCTTTATAAATTACAAGCGTGAAACAAATGTTGACAACTTAACCAAGTTTGAAGTTTCTTTACTACAACTACTATTATTCTTCTACTTATTCTTCTTCGTGTTGTTATCATCATTTTATTATTATTATTATTATACCAAAATATTACTATTACTACTACTACTACTACCACTACCACCACTACACCACCATGTCTACTGCTACTACTACTTCCAGGGCTAGTAGAGTATGTATAGTTGCACCTCTCTAGACATAATCTTACGTTATGCTTATGTTAGAGGCTGGTAGGGTATATATGATTGCACCCCTCTAGTCCCATTTTACGTTTATGTTAACGATTGGTGTAGAATGTGACTCTGGCAGTGGAACAAAATGCATATATGAGTAGAACCTCCACTTCTAATTATTAGATGAGTTAGTTTCTCTTAAGTCCACATCTTTCTATCAGGGTAGTGGAACTCATGTTGGAAGCGTAACCGATTACCTCATGTTATGATAAGTTCATGTTTTGGGTCTTAATCATATGTTTTTATGACACGTTGCATGTGATTGTGCATTTGACACTATCTTAGGTGAGAGCTACTTACTGGGTATATTATATACTCATCCTATTTTACAGACTGTGCAGGTAAGGACATAGCGTAGGTGGCATGACTGGACGTCACTCAAGGGGTCAACCATCAAACTCACTGTTTTGGTCATATATGCATTTTGTTTACACTAACATTTTATGGATCTTGGTGTTTTGTAAAAGAAACTTTTGTAAAGTCTTTACTACTCGATTAATAAAAGTTTTTATGTGTTCTTTTAAAATTTTTAGACCAAAACTATAGAAAAGTCTAGGTATGCATGTCGTAGTAGTCAAACCTTGTTATGTAAGGGTCAGGTCGTTACACTATGTGAAGAGGTTTGATTTTCTCTTCTCTTTGACTCAAAATTTTTGAAGTCATTGGACCGTCTATTTCCTCGACCGCAACGTCCACCTCTTCTTCCACTAGATCTCCCTCTGAAAAAAGTTTGCATATGAAAAGCCTCTTGTAAAGGAGTAGAATCAAATCGCTTCAATCTAAGCTCATGAAATTGGAGAGATCCTATTAAGATATTTATGGAGAACGTTGACAGATCTTTGCAATTGCTACTACAATGTGCTCATATCTTCTAGTCATGCTTCTAAAAATTTTCCTCACCACTCTTTGGTCTATAATTGCTTCTCCATTTGATCTCAATTGATAAACAATTGAGAGAACACAATTGAAAAATTCTTCAATAGTCTTTACATCTTTCATTTTAATTGTATCAAATTCAGCTCGAAGTGCTTGCAATTGTACCAATTTTACCTTTTCTTCTTCTTTGTACAAACTCTGCTATGCATCCCATGCTGCTTTAGCAGTCAAGACTCCTGATATTCTTTTAAAGACATTTTCATCTACAACTTGGTAGATAAAAAATAATGCATTTTATCTTCTTTCTAGTATCTTTCAACTCATTGATTTGTTGTTGTAGAAGATCATTCTCACTTTCTAACTCTAAATATCCTTTATCAACAATATCTCAAAGATATTGAGATCCATAAAGAGCCTTCATTTGTTGACTCCACCATCTATAGTTATGTCCTTCAAAACGAGGAAGTTGAGGCTACTACATGTTGTTGGATGACATATTTCAATCTTAGCTTTGATACTATTTTGTTGGAAGCGTTGATAAGTCATTTCTAAAATTCGCTCTAAATCTCACAAACTTTGAAGAGAAGAAACTTGTTCTCTTACAAAACTTCAGAACACTCAAGAGAAGAAATTTGTTATCTTTGAATCTCTTACTTCAATTGCATCAATTTGCTTGATTTGCTTGATTACAAATGAGGGAAATAATTCCTTTATATAGTACTCAAAAACTTACATATACCCAGAAGTTCATGTATCTAGACTTTTGAAATTTATGTACCATGTATTTAGAAATGTACCAAGGAGTCTACCATTAATCTAGCTTATATTCTAACACCATTTCCCCGATTATAGGTTTTCCATTTGGGATTGAATATCAATATGAATATCTTGAGTTGAATTATTTTCAATTTATTATTTTGGATTGTTTGTAATTAAGAAAAACAATTATATATTAATTGTAAAGGTGTAAATAGTATTAAATGCCGGCCGACATATCGATCATGGAAGAATTTCGTTTTTCCTCCACGTCACTCTGAGTGTTGAAGACATGTCAATATTTCATCGAAATATCGACCAAAGAAAAGATGAGAGATTTGTGTACGTATGCCATATGTAATATTTAATTGAAAAAATATACTCACTTTTTAAGATTTTGCAAATATATACTAGTCGCTTATATCAACAAAACTACAAAACTAGATGAGGAGAAAAGATGCATGTCTTTCTTTCAATTTGCAACATGCCAAAAATAATTGATTTTATGGGAGGGATATTTTCAAATATAAAATTTTAAAATGGTATCAAATTTTAAGGATATAGTTGAAGTTTTTGTATCATATTTTTAAAATATAATTTTTAAAATTATATTTAGATAGTTAAAAAAATTTTACATACATATTTGTTATTATTTAATATTATATTTGAATACTATGTTAAAATCTAAATATATGATTTTAAATCTAATAAAATTGAAACACTATTTTTTTTAAAAAAGTAAGAAGACTGTTAAAAAAGATAATATATATATATATATATATATATTAATTGTAAGATGAATGAAAAAAAGTCAGAAAATTTAAAAGATGAAAACGAAGATTTTGATAAATCATTGTGGATTTTATTTTGTTTAGATAAATTTTTGAATGGGATGTTCCGGATGATATGGGGAATTTTAATCTTTCATTCCCTTCCATTTCCCCACTTGTGGGTTTTCCATTCGGGTTCGAGTATGAATATCTTGTAGGAAATTATTTTCAATTGATGATTTTGGATTTTTTTTTAATTCTTTTTCAAAGTTCAACATGTGAGAGGTAGGATGAGAGTTTGAGTCTCTAACATTTTGATCGATGATATATGCGTTAACCAATTAAACCATGCTTTTTGGCTATTTTGGATTGTTTCTAATTAAATAACAACTCTATCTTAATTGTATAGGTCTAAATAAGGTATCGCAACTTGATTGCTTGAACACCAACCATCCGTTCGACAATCCTCTACTCGAAAAGCCAGCATGCCCATTAAGATGCAACAAATTGATATGCCTTTGCGTGACATTAGTATTACAACGATAAAGCTATTAGAAAAGTGAATAGTTGCCAATGCAAATATATCTAAGTAGATAAGACATCTACTATTATTGCAAAGGTCGATGGTTCGATCACCTAATTTTATAATTGTTGAACTCAAAAAAATTGACCCTTGTGTATTATAAACATCCTTAAAAGCAAATTCGTCTCACTGGTGCATGAGTTTCAACAAGCGTCTACCTCCTAAGATATAACATCTATTAAGATACAACATCCTTGCTAGTAGTAGGACATCACTAACTAATTACTCTAAAAAAATTGAACTAAAACAAAGCACTATCTCATTGAAACTAAACTCTAGAGAGAGTTAAAAAAGAATTACAGCGTGCTGATGTTGGAAGAGATGTGAATAATAGGACGATGTGGTATCTTGAAAATGGTAGAAGATGCCTTTTTATACGGGCGGGGAATGCTGATTACAAAATTAATACCTTGTTCGATAACTATTTCTATTTGTTATTTTTAGTTTTATGTTTTTGTAAAACGAAAACTATATATATTTGATGATTATTTTTTGTTGTTTGTTTTTAAAAAGTTAGAGATGGAGAGATGTGTTATAGAGAAAAATATGTCAATACATGTGAAAATAAAAGTTTAGAGATATAAAGATGAATTTTTTAAATAAATTTATCTAGAGATAAAAGAAAAAGATTAAAGAAGGAAAAAATGTTAGAAAGAATATTAGTTAGAGTTCTTAAAAAATATTAGAGGGAAGAAAGAGAAAGAAAAGTTAGAGGGAAAGAAAAATTGTAGCAAAAAAAAGTTAGAGAGAATAAAGTTGAGAGCAAAATGTGTGTTAAAGAAAAATAAATTGTAGTGAGAGGAACTTTAGAAATATATTTGTTAGATAGAAAAATAAATGTGAGAGAGAGAAAAAAATAGAGTAATTTTAAAAATAAATATGTTTGAGTGAAAGATAACTTTAGAGATAAAAAAAATTTGAAAAAAATATTAAATTTGTAGAGACAAAAAGTTCGAGATACATTAGAAGAGAAACAAAAAATGAAATTTATAAAGATATGAAAGTTTTAGAGAGAGATAAATAAAAGTTATATAAAGAGAAAAATTTTAGAGAGAGAGAGAAATTTGTTGGTGAAAGATATGTAATGAAGAAAGAAAAAATTGAGCTTTAGAAGAAAAAGTGAGTTTTTTAAAACAGAAAGTTGTTTTCAAGCGGTTTGCCAAGCAAGTCTCCACGACCAAGGCACCAAAGTTCAACCCAAGCCAACTTACTAAGAACTTTAGTGGGACTCGATGCTAGGAACTCCTTGGTTAAGCGAACTCCTAAACATACAAATGCACTAAAACCTAAAAGTTAGTTTAAACGAATCCAAAGGAAGGTTAGGACGATTTACCTTTGAATTTATACTCAAGGCTAAGGAGCAAGATAGCTTGAATGCTTTCGCACTATTCATAAACCCATTTACTTCAAGGAAGAAACACTCCACAAGTTTGGTGACCAACTAAGCTTGAATGCTTCTCTACATGCACCTCTAAATGACGCACAAGAGAATGCTTAAGGGGGGTTCAATTGCTTGAGCAAATTGACAAGTCGTTTTTCTAGGAAAAGAGCTTAAAGTTTCATTCTTCAAAACTTCTTCAAATTACAAAGGCTTTGACATTTTATAGAAGCCAAAAGCTAGAAAAGGAAAGAGTTGTTTAAGGAAATCTATTCCTAAAATGCTTAGCAAATAAAATATAAAAAAAACTAAAATCCCAAAACAATTAGGAAAAAATCAAATACTTTTCCTAAACTAGATAAAAATAAATATAGGAATAAAATAAGATCTTAGAAAATAAATCTAGTTCCTAGAAGCATTTTCCAAAAGGATAAAATAATATCCCAAGGATTTTAATTCAAAATTTAAGACAAAAAATTCCTAAAGCTTTTAAGATTATTTCATATTTGTGAAGATGGCGCATGGGCGGCAATAGGTGCGTGCGCAAGGGTGCGCAGGTGTGGGCGCTGCGCATACATGTGGCAGGCAGGTGAGGCAATGCGCATTAGGCTTGGGGTGCAAAGATGCGTGCAAGTATGGGTGACTACGGTTGGCTGCAGGCACGCACAAGGCAGTGAGACGTTCTCGTGGGCTCGGACACAAGCAACTGTAAGGTTAGCGATACATGCACGGGCGCAGGTGTGGGCGAGGTAGTCGCTGGCGATGTGCGTTCTGTTTGGGCACGCGTGCTGCTTGTGTGCTTGAAGTTGTGCGCTGCGAGCGTTGAGGCGCTGCTGGAAATTTTCCTTGGACAAGAATGCCTCTGAATTACTCTCTCTTTGAACTTTCTTGTCCTTGAATGCCTTTTGATTTTTTTCTCAAAATTTCATTTTTGCACTTGGCTTGACTCGATTGACTTGAGAGCTATCATGATCACATCATCTCCTCCTTGAAGAAGATTCATCCTCTTGTCTAGTCTTGAACCTACACATAAACAAGACAATTAGTAATTTCATAACTATCAAATGCACTATACTCACCTTGCAAAGTAATTTTGAAGTCTAAGGATGGTAGTGGCTTCTTTAGTCTCCTATTGACATATTCTTTGGAAGTTATTTTTTCCTTCCAATAGTGTTTCCAAACTCAATCATTAGGTTTCTTAATCTTATGCTTTGGTCTTCTTGGCCTCCATTTGATGTTTGGTACATGTTTTCTCTCATACAATACCTTGTGGCCTCAGTAGTAGTGCTTGGTTTTGTTCTTATCTTTGGTTCCTTTAGAATCCACTGTTTCATGTTCACCTACACAAAAGAGAAACACAGTGAGTAATAACAACAAGAAAACTATATGATACTTACCTTGAAGGGCAATCTTGCAATGATCCTCATGCATCCTTGCAAGCACATGGAAAGGAATCCTTCTTCTTGGATCAAACTCATGGTAGAATTCTTGAGAATGAGTTAGTAATCTCTTTTTCCTTATGTTTGGTCCAATCTTTCCTAACTTGGAGGTGCTTCTATTTTATATACAACCATCTCCATTTGATTGTATTTCATTCCTTGAAATTCTTCCTTTTCCATATTCTGAAGATCAACACAATAAGAAAAGTTAGTAACTTCAACATCAAAGTTTGTACACTTACCTTGCAAAGCATTCTTAAAGTCATGGGAGGATGGTAAGGTGATTCTTCTTGGCTCATTCTTGATTTGAAGCTCTGTAGGGGTCATCTCTAGTTGTATTCGCTCTTCCTTATGAATTTGAGCTCCTTAAAAAATTCTTAGAACACAAATACTAGGATAAAACATGTGAGCATGAAAGTAAGGATTTCTATACAACAATTCAATGAGAGGAAATTTATAAGGAAAATTAGTTGAAATCTCATCCTCATTCTTTGCACTTTCTTTATTCAACTCGCGAATATCAACATTTACATCATGCTTGAATGACACAAGAGTAGACATACTATAATCACATGATACTTTGCTATCTAATAGACTAGATTCAAAATGCATAGCATCACAAGATCTATCTTTAATCATACTACTCTCATCAACATGCACACTTGCATCCATTACTTTGCAATCTAAAGGAATGGTATCATCATTCTCACTATCACAAAGTAATTCACTATTCTCTATAATAGGCATGAAATCATTTAATACTTTGCAATCTAATTGAATAGAATCATCATGCTGAAAATCACAAAGTAATTTCTTATCACTTCCTTCATGAATAATGGATATAAAGTCATGCAACACTTTGTTAATACTAGTACAAGGTAATTCATACATATTTCCACAAAGTACATCGTGCTCTTTCTTTTCTACAATTGACACTATAGTAGGCAAGCTAACCTTCTCAAGCGTGGTAAACTCATGGGAGATAGGTTTTGGATTAATGTACCTTGAAACTTTTCTTTGATGCCTTCTTTCAACCTTCTTGGCAATGTACAACATCTCTTCCAAGCTAGTACAGGGTTGGATTTCTTCTCTTTTGGCAATCCCTCCATTGAGTCCTTGGAAGAATCAGTTCAGAATGGTCTCCTCATCTTCATAAAGGTCAAGTTCTTCAAGTAGCGTACACATATCCTCATAGTAGGTTTCCACACTATTGCTTCTTTGTCTCAAGTTTTTCAACTTGATTAAGGACTTAGAAACAAAGTACTTTCTCATTATGGACTTGAGTTCTCTTCATGAGGCTCTTGAATAGTCTTGATACATTTTCCTATTCATACACAAAGAATCCCACCATGTTAAAGCATAATCTTTAAGACATTGAATTAAAACTCTCATCTTTATGTCATCACTACAAGGATGTCTCTCAAAGATGCTTTCAATTTCTTTCTCTCAATGAAGGTACTCTTGCGGGTTGATGCTTCCATGGAATGTAGGGACTTTATTGCAAAAGCCTCCAATTTTACAACTAATGTAGTGTCCTTTTTCTTTCTCCTCAAGATACATGATGCTGAAAAATAAAGTTAGATAAACATATATATGCAAATATGTCACTCCCTTACTTTTGTGGAAACACTCAACTCTCTCTCTCTCTGGTAGGCCTTTTAACATCGCCTTTTGGTGCTTAGGAGTAGCAAATTGACACTCAAACTAGATTTCTTGTGGTGAAACAACACTTGGAGTAAGATTGAGCAAGCAAAAGTACTAAAGCAAACAAACAACTCCTAACTTTGGATGCTTTTGACTCATGGCAAGCAAAAAGTCTAATACTAAATGCTTAGGAATTCAAACAACAAGACACAATGAACAAAACCGAACCTAAAGCACTCTAGGAAACATGTATAAAAATTAAACGAACAACCTAAACAATGCAAAATTTATCACAAAGTAAGACTAATAAAAAACTGAAAATCACAAGACAATGGGGTGAGTTTTGGGGTATAGGCGAGAGGTGTATAACTGAGGGATTGGGGTAAGATTGATGGCAAGTGAAAGATATATGGTTAAACAGTAAATGAGTGGTATGCAAATTATTTTGAGGAGGTGTAAAAGGGGCTGGAATCAAGAAGAATGAAGGTGGTTGCTGGAATTTTTGTTTTCGATAATAGGAGGTAGAAAAATCACTTTTTGGGCTCTTGATGGCCAATCTTCTTTTGGAAATTATTTCCACATTTAATCAACAAGTTACTATGCTAAAAATAAATTATTTTTACCCAAAATAAGGTTGGAAAAATAGGCAAAGATATTTCCCAATTAATTCCTTTTTTGATAAAAATCAAATATGGAAAGTTTGTTTGGCAGACAACAATTACTCTTTTGATGTGAAATTCTATCAGAGCTCAGATTTATATGTGCTCTATATGGTTGGAAAGATAACTCAATGGGCTTCTGTTTGGTACCCAAGACTATTTTTGCTTCTGGGATCGTTAAGATATCGTTCCTCGAAGTTCGGCTATCAGAGACTTAATTCGACAGTTTTGTGCTATCGGGCAGTGTGCATTCAAAAAGTGATAACTTTCTCTACAGGAGTCCAAAAAAATTGAAATAGGTATGTTGGAAATATAATTCGAAGGGATTTAATTTGGTATCTGATTTGACTATTTTTGAATTCAAAGCAAGGAGAAAAAGTCTATCGAAGTTAGATTAAGATTTTAGAAATCTGCAGGCTTCTCCCAACAGTTGAAGTTTGAACAAAAGGTTTCTCCTTTCGGGTTTATGGCTTGATTCAGAGGGCAAAATTTCTTGTAAAGAGTTTACCTTGTGAGACTAAGTAATAAATGTATATGCAATGTTTTGAAGCAAGTTTAACCACAATACACAGGTAAGAAAAATCTATTAGTAAACACAATAAGGAAATTTTTGGTATTTTTTATTGGAGGACAGAAAAGTAAACATATAATCGACCTAGAGCCAAGGCTCTGATACCCAATGATGTGTGCAAAGATCCTTGCAAGCGGTTTTTCCAAGCAAGTCTCCACGACTAAGGCACCAAAGTTCAACTCAAGCCAACTTACTAAGAACTTTAGTGAGACTCGATGCTAGGAACTCCTTGGTTAAGCGAACCCAAAAGTTAGTTTAAACGAACCCAAAAGAAGGTTAGGACGGTTTACCTTTGAATTTATAGTCAAGGCCAATGAGCAAGACAACTCGAATGCTTTCACACTATTCACAAACCCATTTACTCCAAGGAAGAAACACTTCACAAGTTTGGTGACCAACCAAGCTTGAATGCATATTTACAAGCACCTCTAAGCCACGCACAAGAGAATGCTTAAGGGTAGTACAATTGCTTGAGCAAATTGACAAGTCGTTTTTCTAAGAAAAGAGCTTAAAATTTCATTCTTCAAACTTCTCCAAATCACAAAGGCTTTGGCATTTTTATAGAAGCCAAAAGTTGGAAAATGAAAGAATTGCTTAAGGAAATCGATTTCTAAACTGCTTAGCAAATAAAATCAAACAAAATAATATCCCAAAAAAATTATGAAAAAATCAAATACTTTTCCTAAACTAGATAAAAATAAAATCAAGGAATAAAATAAGATCTTAAAAAATAAATCTAGTTTCCAGAATTATTTTCTAAAAAGATAAAATAATATCCCAAGGATTTTAATTCTAAATTTAAGACAAATAAAATACTCGAGCTTCTAAGATTATTCCATATTTGTGAAGATGACGCATGGGCGAAAGTAGGAAGCAACAGGCGCGCGTAGTGGTAGTGGCATGCACAAAGGTGTGCGGGCGTGCAAGCGTAGGCATGCAGACGTGGGTACTTGCGAGGTTAGCATTGGGCATGTGTGCGGCAGGCAGGTGAGGCAGCGAACGTTGGGCTTGGGGCATAGAGACTCGTACAGGTATGGGGGACTGAGGTTGGCTGCAGGGGCGCTGAGAGGTTCTCGTGGCTGCGGGCACAGGCAGCTGTGAGGTTAGCGATGCATGCACAGGCGCAGGCATGGGCGAGGCACACGCTGGCGATGTGCATTCTGTTTGGGCGTGTGCGTGAAGTTGTGCGTTGCGAGCGTTGAGGCGCTGTCCTAGGCGCCTAGACACTGCTGGGAATTTTTCTTAGAAAATAATACCTTTGAATTCCTCCTTCTTTGAGTTTTCTTGTCCTTGAATGCCTTTTTATTTTTTCTCAGAATTCCCTTTTTTCTCTTGGCTTGA
The DNA here is from genome assembly GCA_026257165.2 of Telfairia occidentalis. Taxonomy (NCBI): domain Eukaryota; kingdom Viridiplantae; phylum Streptophyta; class Magnoliopsida; order Cucurbitales; family Cucurbitaceae; genus Telfairia; species Telfairia occidentalis. The sequence goes on along the minus strand of JAOANK020000029.1, from coordinate 2,106,359 downwards.
CTCGATGGACTTGAGGGCTATCATGATCACATCATTATCAAATAGACCTTTCTCAATATATGCTATGAGACTATCATTCATCTATAAATCTCTCATCCAAGTTCGCAATTGAGTCTTCACAATATTCATGGCATAGAATGTACTCTCTATAGTAGCTATTGCAACAAGTAAAATCAATGCCAAGGTGACCAATCGGTAAAGTAATGGATAAGCTTTATCTTTATTTTTCATGACCATTTTTACTGCAAGAACACTTATGCCTTCTACTTCAACAAACTCAATATTTGATCTCACATCATTGACCAATCGGTAAAGTAATGGATAAACTTTATCTTTCTTTGTCATGACCATTTTTAATGCAAGAACACTTATGCCTTCTACTACAACAAACTCAATATTTGATCTCACATCCATAATGTAATTTTGAAGTTGATCCTCAAGCGCAGAGAGTTCAAGAGCTGAAAAATCTCTTAGATAAAATTGAGCGAATTGACTAAGTTTTTATCCATCAAAAGCATCCATAAAAATCAACAAATGAGTTACTTGGATTTAAACATGCCACATATAAAAGCAATTTAGTGCTTATTTCAGTAAAATAGTTATTCAACTCTTGAAGTTGCATGTCAATGACCGTATGAAAAACTTCAACACGATAATGATGCATATTTGTAATTGGGTTTATATTTTCGCTTTCGCTGTCCTCAAACAAAAAAGATATAATCCATCTTAAGAACTTGAATATCATGTCTATCACAAAAATTAGAGGCTAGATCCAACAATTAATCCCAACTAGCCTCCCTCATGTTTGAAGTCTTTCTTTACACATTCTGAATAAATACATTGCATTCATAATGTCTTGATCTTTTCTTTATAATGCTTGAGAAAACTCATTTGTGATTCATAAAATAATTTTCATAAATTGTATATGAAAAATGAAGTCAAATGTTTAGATTGAACTGATTAGAATCTCTACTTCATATTTTTGTTATGAATTTGATCCACCCTGTACAATTGTCTCAAATACATCAACTATTGATGAGAACATTATAATAAAACTCATTAAAGTGCTGTAATGTGATCCTCATGTATCTCCAGGTCCTTTAATTGTTATCTCTTAATTTAATCCTCGGCCACTTAATAGCTCACCATTATTTAAAACTTAAAAAATTTTCAAACTATGTTCTCTAGCAGAATTTCTCGACGTTTCGTTGATGCTCCAATGACATTGACCGCATTTGTAACAATAAGAAAAAAACCAACAATTTTCACATGATTTTTTGCAATAGCTATAAGAGCTAATTGAAGTTGATGAGAAAAACAATGAAAGTAAAAAGCACATTCATTCTTTTTCAAAACAAGTGCTTTTAATCCATTTAATTCACCTCGCATATTACCTGCTCCATCGTATCCTTGTCCTCACAAACTAGTCATGCTTAACCCATGTCGAGAAAAAAATTCATCAATATATAGCCTCCTTAAGTGATAGAGCACTTGAATTAGTGACATGTATAATTCCAACAAATCGTTCAATCACATGATCTTTGTCTACAAATCGCAATACAATTGACATCTGCTCCTTCGAAGATATATCTTTCAATTCATCAATCAAGATAGAAAATAACTTATCACTCATATCTCTTATAACCACATTCACAATTTTTACTACAATAGAATTCACAATATCTTTTTGAATATCAGGTGCAATCAATTTCAAATTATCCCGAGCATTTTTCAAACTCACAACTTCAATATCCTTATTGTAATCACATAGTCATTATAAAAGTTCAATAAAATTACCTTGATTTTTTGAATTCTTTGTCTCATCATGCCCACAAAATGGAAGTCCTCAACATAATAAAAATCAAACACAATCAATTGATGCACCTAATCAAGTTTGATACTCAACTCGTGCTTGGTCTGACATCCTATTAAAAAAGGTCTCAATATGCTGCTTTTGTTTCAAAAGATTGAGCCTCACATTTACCCTAAGCTTGATTATGTGCACTATTAGGACCACCCATATGAGTTTGCAATTTCTCTTTTTTCTTCTAATTAGAAAACCAACAAAATGGTCACCTTTAGATTGTTCACCAACTTCTGGTTTGAACAAGTAGCAACATAAATAAAATGCAGCATCCTTGGAAATACTGTATTCTAACCAATTAGAATACTCATTAAACCAGGCTAGATTAAACCGTCTTGACTTTTCTCCAAATTTATTAAATTAAAAAATATGATTCTATGGCTGACAAGGACCTTTTTGTAAATTTGCTTTCCAAACATGGTTTTGAATGTTATAATCATAATAAAAAATCTTAGTTCTTAAACAAGGATTGCAGATAGTTATCCTAAATTTATTTCTATAGTGGACCTATCAGAATTGGTATTACTTTTCTTTCTAAGAGCTGATGACTTTGTGGTTGTTTTTCTTTTATACTATTTCTCCATATCAATTTGATGTTAAGTCTACACAAATATTTAAGATATTACATAAATTTCAAATTATAAAAACTTATTTCTTTTTAAAAATTAAAAATCTTACTTGTCAATGTGTTATTATGGAGGTTCAGAGGGGCACACACACACGCCTATTCCTTATATACCACTGGGCCACATTCAATTTTGTTAATTTATTTGAATTTAGTTATATATATAATAAAATAATTCTAAATCTAGGGGCATATCTGTCCCTTTAGATAAATACAACCATTTAGAGAGTAAGAGTGGAAGGTGGTCAATGGAACTCTCTTAACTGGGATAAAGAACTTTCTCATTGTTGTGGCGATAAATTTGTCCCACATTCTAAAGAATGAATTTTGATAGCTTTTTTGAAGGCTACATAAATCCCCTCATTTGGTATGCTTTTGAGTGAGAGTGTTATGTCACTTTTGCATTTAAAATTATAATTAATTTCTAATTTATTTAGAAATTAATTTTGGAGAGATTAAATATTTTAGGTCTATGAGGTTTTTTGGTGAGTGCTTGGGTGTGCTCCTTTTTAACCCCATTTGGCATTAGTGGAAAATATTCTCGTCATCTTCGCCCATAAATGTAGGCATAGTTCGAACTCCGTAAAATTCTGTGTGTTCATTTTTCTCTCTTAATTTATACTTTGTAATTGCCATAATTCAAATCTAGTTTATTTCCCTTATGAATTAATAAAGAATTATAACAAGTGGTATCAAAGCCCATTAGTTCATTAGAGTAGTTCATTGGTTGCGATATTATTTTTTTGGATATGGCAACTATGGTAACGTTCCACTTTTACATCGTAATACTAGATTTGTATTATGGCAAGCTAAAAGGCAAGCTATGCTTGTCCAAATGGACTTAGAAGAAGCATTATTGGGAATCAATAGGATGTTTGCATCTTAGACACAAGAAGAAAGCAAAATAAAGATCGAAAAACTCCTACATTAATTCATCTTCACTTGTCAAATCAAATTTTGCAAGATGTTTTGAAAGAGAAAACTACTACTAGATTATGGTTAAGGTTAGAGAAATTATGCATGACGAAAACTCTAACTACTAAATTGCATCTCAAGCAGCAATTATTTTCTTTTCGTATAGATGAAGGAGAATCTTTAGATGACCATTTGGTTGGTTTTAAGGAAATTATCTCTAATTTAGAGGCTATGGAGATTAGCTCTGATGAAGAGGATTTAGCTTTGATTCTATTGTATTCTTTACCTCTTTCATACACGAACTTTAGGGTTACAATATTATATAATTGTGATACTCTCACTTTGAATGAAGTATATAATAGTTTATTCTCTAAGGAGAAAATAAAACGTATTACTAGTGGGTCAGAGAGTCAAGCAAAGGGGTTACTTGCTCAAGGGAGAACACAAGAGAATAAAATCTATGGTGATCATAGAAGTCGATCAACATCTAGGAATAGAGACAAAACATTGCAATTAATGCAAGAAGAAGGATCATATCAAATCTGAATTCTACAAGTTACAGAATAAGAATAAAAGAACTACTGCTTATGAAAAGGAAAAACAACCAGAGAATTCCAGTCAAGCCAGTGTTGTTAAAGGTGATGATAGCTGATCGCAACCCACTGTGTTACCACGAGTGCACGGGATAAGTTGTAATATAAAACGACCTAGGAGATCGAGTATCGTCTTCTAGGAATCAGATTTTTTTTTTAATTCTCTTAGTTATCAATTTATTCTTTTGATTTTATCTAGGAAAATGAAGGTCATGAAACGGTTCTAAGTTATAAAAAGAAATAATAAAGAGATATGATAATGGTGAGACAATCAATTAAATGACCAATTTATTTATGAAATGCATTTTATTGCTAAATTGCCTAAGTCTAGAATTTCATAAATTCAGGTTTTTTCGTTCGTGCTCAACCACTCTCACTTGGCTATCCTAATTAAATTTCATGCAATTAAAACATACAAGTGGCATAAAAATTATTCATTAACAACCTCACACCCTCCCTTATCACTCTCGTGCATAAAAGAGCCTATGTTTAATTTCCACGGCCTAATCTACTACCCTCTCTCTCAAGCAAGATAATAAATACAACATCCACAGTTAATTGGAGGTGATAAATGCTGGAAATTAAAAGACAATAAGCATAAAATTACATTCCAATAAATAAATTAATACATTTAAAAAGCCATTTTAATCCCTACACCCCAAAACCAAAGGGGATCTAGCTACTGTTTTCCATCATAAAATACCTAGAAAAATCTACAAAAATAGAATACATAAAGTGTATGAAAGAAAGAGAGAACTCCTGGAAGAATATAAGTCGTTTCAACCGTAAACACGCTTCTCGAGGTGTCAAAACTCGATCCCGAGCACTCTAAGACTCCTCAAAGTTCCAAAATAGTAGTACACTTCGTTCTCCATTTCATTCTATCAAAAATCGCACCAAAAGAATTGAGCTCCTCAACCCTTGCGGCAAAAATATTATTATATACTGTTTGCCGACAGCATCGAGATGCTAAATGACAGTATCTCGACGTTGCCCTGAACTCACTTACCTAAACACGCATTTTGGGCCTGGGCTGTTGTAGATGGTAGCGTATAGCGTCTCAATGCTACAAGTGTGATTGACAAAAAGAGTGTGCGACTGGTGGGCGACCGCTGTGTGACATTGAGACACCCATGGGCAGCGTCTCAACGCTGCCTAGTGTTGATGAGAGGGGCACGCGTGCACACCTTTGCAGTTTGAATCCGTGGGCGCCAATGGGCTGCGTCTCAACGCTACTGTTAACTCTTAGAATAAGAGTTAAGTGCATGTCATCCAAGAGCGTAATTGAGTCATATTTACCCTTTTTGA
>JAOANK020000029.1:2084683-2095253 GCA_026257165.2 Telfairia occidentalis | reverse complement strand
AGAAAAAGAAAGAAAAAGAAAGAGAGGCGAGAGTGAGGAAGAAGAAGATGGAATCGAAGGAGGAGCTAGACGTGAAGAAGAAAAAGGGATGGTAGCAAAGGAAAAAATATTCACATCAAATAGAACATGATGAGCGACAAAAAATTTCTGAGTAGAAGGATGAAAGCAAGTACCCTTTCATACCAAGGGTGTACCGAAGGAAAAAAACTCGAGTAGTACGAGGTTGTAGTGGGTGGCATGCACAAACAAACATTTCAAAATGCTTATAATCTAGATTGGATTAAAACAAACATTCAAAAGGTGTAATATTTTCAACTGAAGGACAGGGAAGACGATTAATGAGAAAAATAGTAGTAGTAAAAGCATGGTTCCAAATACGCAAGGGAATAGACGAACAAGAAAGTAAGGACAATGGAGTTTCAACTATATGGTGATGTCTACGTTCAACCAACCCCATTTTGCTTAGGTGTGTAGCAACAAGAAACTTAATGCTAAACACCATGGGAATAAAAAAAAACACATGGAGTGTTTACAAACTCACCACCCTCACCACTTCGAAAAAATTTTAATTGAGTATTAAGCATGTTCTCAATAAACGATTAGAGAAGACAGAGAAAACATCAGACTTATTGACCAAAGGAAAAATCTAGAGGAATTTCAAATAATCATCCACGAAAGAAACATAACAACGAAAGCTATTTAGGGAAATAATGGGGGAAGGAAGCAACCATCACTATGAATAATATTCTGAGGATTCACAGACACAATCTTAGATCTAGAAAAGAAGCTTAGACATTTTACCAGACAAACGATGTGAGCAAATACATTGTTTTCTTGGATGTGACAAAGAAATGCAACTAGTTTGATGCAAAATATTAAGAACAAATTTATTGTGGTGGCATAACCTATCATGCTATAAACTAGAATCAGAGTGAAGACGAGATGTGTACCGACTAATTGGTGGGTGACGAGAGAAGTGTGGAATGGTTAAAGACCATTTAAGCTAGGGCCTTGGGACATGATGGTTCCCGACTTACAGTTTTGAATAAAAAAGGAATCATAAAAAAAATAAACAAAAAATTATTATCACGACAAAAATGATTAACAAAAAATAAATTGGAGGTAATGGAAAAAACATAGAAAAGTTTGGATAGAATAAAGAAAGAGCTAGGGGTAGTCAAAGTACCAAAATCGAAATGCATGACATGTAGTTTATGTCCATTTCCAAATGTAACATGTTCCTCCCCATGGTAATCATTAGAGATAGTCATATTTGTCAGACAACCATTCTCCAACCAAAAATAGTCATTAGTCGGCCAAGACGTAGCTGCAGTGAGGACAATAAGTTGGGTTTGAAGAAAACGCCCTTGAAACACATAGTTCATTCTATTATAGAAGTCAAGAGCATTATGGCTAAACTTCTAGCAGATCCGACAAGTAACCCAATTAGATTGCACGTTTCCAGAGACAAAAGAAGATGGAAACTAACCAGACAAAGGTACTGTGGATGCCAAAAAAGGTGAACCAAGAGAGGAACCAACAAGCGTCTGGGTTTCTATGCCAGACGACCCACTAGAAACCTAACCTAGACCACGTCATGGGTGAGACCCACGCCCATGACAAGTATCCCATCCACATCCACAGAAGGTTAAAGACTGATCGCAGTCAACAATGCATTATCGCAAGTACACTGATCAATCGTAATAAGAAAATGACCCAAGAGACTGAGTATCATCCACTTGGAATCATGATTTCTAGATTTCTTAGTTATCAAATAATTCTTTCAATTTTATTTAGGAGACCCAATGTCATACAACAATTCTAAAATTAAGAAAGCAATAAAGAGGCCCGCTAACGGTGAATGTATCAAGGGACATGAGGTTTTAGGGTGTTGGTATATTTAACTACTTAATTAAGATCAATTTACTAACAGAACACATTTTCTTTCCTTTTTGCCTAAGTCTAGAATTTCATTAATTCGAGTTTCATATCTCGAGCTCAACCACTCTCAATTATCTATCCTAATTCAATTTCTTGCAATTAAAACAAACAATTGGCATACAAAATATTCATCAACAACCTCACACGTTCTCCTATCACTCTTGTGCATAAAAGAACCTATGTTCAACTCCCATGGCCTAATTTATTACCCTCTCTCTCAAGCAAGACAATAAATGCAGTATCCAAACAACCGATGGCCAGTTAATTGAAGGCATTAAAAGCTGAAAATTGAAAGGCAAACAAGAAATAAACGCATTCCAACTATAAATGAAGTCATTTAATAGGTCTTTAAAACCCAACACCCTAAAAGCTAAGCTATTTAGCTATTGTACATGGTGAAAATAAGCCTAGAAAATACATAGAAATAGTGCATTAACAGATATGGAGAAGAAAGAGAGAACTCTTGGATGAAATCCATGCCATTTCTACCATAGACACGCTTTTTGATGTTTGAAAACTCTATCCCGAGCACTTCGAGGCCTCCCAAACACTCCAGAACAGTAACACATAAAGTTTCCATCGAAATCCCTAAAAAAATGCACTAGAAAACCAGCCCTCTCTAAACCTACTATCGAAAATTTGGTTTTATACAATCTGTCGGTAGTGTCGAGACGCTAAGGGACAACGCTCGATGCTGCCCCTATGACAAATTTACCAAAACACGCATTTTGATATGCATGGTCAAACTGGAGTAGCGTTGAGATGTTAAGAAGCAGCATCTCAACGCTACTTCAAAGGCAGAAGCGATGCACGCGCAAAGTAGCGTGTCGAGCTAGTGTTGTGCAGCGTCTAGATGCTGATGGGTGTCCAGGCATGCGGCTGAGAGAGCATTGGCACGTGCGAGCGTGTGTAGTGTCGTGTGCAGCGTCTCAACGCTGTTGGCCTTCACGCGCTCGTGCGACTTCCTTTCAAACACATTTTGGGCGTCTCAATACTATAGCCCAACATTGAGTCATTTAGCCTCGGGTCTTCACTTAATTTGGGCTTTCTTTCTTCGTTCCTTGTCCGTTTTTTATCTTTTTTGGTCTGTGTTTTAACTCGAACTGCCCCTAATCCATATTTTCACCTCTTACTGCTCGGTTCAATAGTAAAAGCATCAAAATACACCTAAAAGCCCACAAAACTACTAAAATTTAGGTCCTAAAATAACATTTTTTTAGAATGCTATCAAAGATCCACGATAATTAACAAGCATGCTCGTTGGTTGGAAGAGAGTTTCTACACCCTTAGCCTGCGACTGAATGGTAGATTCCACAGCCTTCAGAAGGACGTGAAGCTCCTCGAGATGGACAGAGGTGGTATGCGTACGTAGAAAAGTAAGAAAGATTGTATACATAGGATGAATCATTCTAGGTGTAAATCAACATGTCCTCTTGATAATTCTCCAATAGAGAGTTATGAAGAGTCTTTTATGGTGAATTTTTGCCATTTTGATTGATAAAGTATTTATGCTTTGTTAAGAGAATTGCTAGGTTTGCCTATGTTTTACATCTAAAATTCCTAAGAATTCTCATATTGTTAAATTATTCTATTTGAAGGATCAATTGAAGGATTATCGTGAAATTTATACTTAATTGCTACTAATTTTAGCTATTTTGTAAACAGATATATGAATGAGCATTATTCTAGCAAAAGATTGTTAAAATATTGATTGAGCATTTCTGTAGCAAAACATAAGCAGATATTCTGCCTGAAAATAATGAAAATTCAAATAAAGAAGATAAAATCTTTCTTTCTGAAATTCAACAGCTGTGAGATGAATGACACATGGATTATTTGACCTAATGAGCCTCCTAATAATAAGAGAAGACTTATAAAAGAAAAGTATCCCCCCAAAAAAATTATTCATCATTTTAGAGTCCAAATTATCAAGAGTTTTAGTTTGAGTTTGAGTTAGAGACTTTTTCTACCATTATTCTACATGAAGACTGAGCAAAAGAATCAAATACGAAGGAGAAGTAGCAGAACAACGAACTGTGAATGAAAGTTGAAGCGAAAAAAAAGATTCATTCAAAATCTTTATTGAGCACAAAATTCTAGTATTATTCTTTTATTCGAATCACTTGTCTTTATGATCTCATTGTTATTTTTCGTTTTTCTATCTTTTTGTTATTGTAGTATGAACTAAGCACCCATAGGTGAGGATTAAGAATAATGTTATTGAATTGATGTAGAACTGAAGTAAAGCTTGTTGAATTTAATTGTTTTTGAGGTGTTCTTAATTGATTAACATTTGTGTCTGTCTAATCAACACACATGAATAACTTCTCTATGTTTCAAAAGAAAATAAGAGGAGTAGGATGCTTTTAAAACACATTAGCCTCTTGATTAGGTTAGTAACTAGCTAAGTAGGGAGGTTAGGAATAATCTTTCACCTAATGCATAACTACAGTAGGTTTAATTCAGGTTCATGGAAGTTAACTTAAGGTATTTGAAAAATCTTGGAGGATTCCAAGACTATTGTCGTCTGATTTGATTTTGCAATTTTTTTGCTTCAGCATTCTACCTTAAGAAAAATAACATTATACCTTAATTTGAGCCTATTCATTCCTATCGTAACAATCTAAAAATGATTCTTTTTATTCTATCATTTATTTTAGTCAAGCATTAGTCAATATAAAATCACAATAATTTTCTTGTTCACTTTTGAATTCACTAAAAGCATACATTAGAAAAAGTTGAAATCTACCACTAATCCTTGTGGAGATGATATAAATACTTATCACTTGCTGTTGACTGTGCACACTTGCACATCCATAGTGTAATTATCATTGAATGTTTTGACTTCACTCTGCACAAGCAACAAGTTTTTGGCGTCATTTCTAAGGTTTAGTTTGAATTATGGCTTATTAAAAATCGATTTCGTTTGGTGAATTAAAGCTTTATTTGAACTGATTTGATTTCTTTGTTATTACAAACATTGGTGTATGAGCGATAATTCTAGTTTGGAAGAGGATTTTGCTCCAGAAATCGAAAGAACTTTCTGCCAATGATAGAGAGAGAGCCATTAGAGACTATGTAGTCTCCATGTTTGATGAATTAAATCTGGGGAGAGTCGACTAAATATTGAGGCAATTGTTTGTTTATTTCTTGAAAGATGGAGCAAAAGCATGGTTAACAACCTTTTCTCTAGGATCCATCACAACTTGGAATGATTTCGTAGAAAGATTTCTAATCAAGTATTTTCTACCTACTAGGAACACCAAGCTTAGAGCTGAGATTGTATCATTTAGGCAATATATGGATGAATCTTTTAGTGATGCTTGGGAAAGATATAAGGAACTCCTTAGAAAATCTCCTCACCATGGTTTACCATATTATATTTAGATAGAGACATTCTGTAATGGTCAGAACCTTGCTACATAGAACATCGTGGATGCTTCAGCAAATGGTGCCTTGTCGTCAAGAACTTATAATGAAGCATATGAAATTTTAGGTAGGATTTCAACAAATAACTTTCAATGGTCAGATACAAGGAAAAATTCTGGAAGAAAACCTTAAGGAGGAACAAAGTAGAAGTGTTGACATCCATTAGGGCAGATATAGCTTCCCTGAATAACATGACCCTTACTTACACGACTGAATGCTACTATCAATCAAGTGACAATGGAGTCCTGTGTGTATGGTGGAGAAGGACACAATTACGAGTTTTTCCTTAGCAATCTTGCTTCTATCGTCTATATAGGCAGAAACAACCCTTATTCTAACACCTATAATCCTTGTTGGCAGAATCATCCTAACTTTGCTTGGAGTCAAGGGGAAAATGATCACGACCCTTCAACACAGCATAGAGGGAATAAGCCACTTAGATTTGGACAGTAAAATCAAAAGTTCGTGCCTTAGCAAAATAGGCAATTGCCCCGACAAGCACCTAGAAATTCATTGGAGAATCTTATGAAGGCATACATGGCTAAAAATGATGCTATTATATAAAGTCAGCAAGCTTCTTTGAGGAAGTTAGAAATTCAGATAGGACAATTGGCAAGTGGGTTGAAGACTCGACCTCAAGGACAACTTCGTTTTGATACTGAAAACCCTAGAAGGGAAGGCAAAGAGCAACTGCAAGTAGTTGAACTCAAAAGTGGAAAGCCTTGGGTAGATCAAGTTCTTTGAGTCAGCAAAAGAGCTCGAATCATAATTATGCTGATCTGTTAGAGAGTGTGAACAGTGAGCTAAGAATTAAGCAACAGTGGGAGAAAGAGACGGGTTAGAGGAAGTCCCTAGGAAAATCATGTAGAACAACAAAAATCCACCTATGTTATTCCTTTTGAACCTCCATCACCTCCTTATCCCCAAAGATTCAAGCAAAAAACTTAAAAGGTTCAATTTAAGAAGTTTTTGGATGTTCAGAAATAACTTCACATAAACATACCTTTGGTAGAGGCTTTAGAACAAATACCAAATTATGTTAAGTTCTTGAAGGATATTTTAACTAAGAAAAAGAGGTTCGAAGAATATGAGACAATTACTTTTATAGAAGAGTGTTGTGTTATCTTAAAAAATAGGTTGCCTCTAAAGGTTAAAAACCCTGGATAATTCAGTATTCCTTTTTCGATTTGAGGAAAAGAATTGGGGAGAGACATGTGCTATCTTGAAGCTATTATAAACCTCATGCCATTATCCATCTTTGAGAAATTAGTAGTGGGAGAAGCTAGACCTACCACCATACAGTTAGCTGACAGGTCAATCATATATCCTTAAGGTAAGATTGAAGATATTCTGGTGCAAGTAGACAAATTCATCTTCCTCGCCGATTTCATCATTCTGGATTAAGAAGCTGACAAGGAAGTATCCATAATTTTAGGAAGATCGTTCCTAACCATAGGTAGAACACTGATTGTTGTTCAAAAGGGTCAGTTGACCATGAAAGGGTATGACTAGGAAGTGAACTTCATTGTGTTTGATGACATAAAATATCCAGTCAAAGATGAGGAATGTTCAGCAATGTAATTGCTAGAGTAATTTGTAGAAGATTTATTTGAAGCAGATTTGCATGAGCAACATATTCAACAATTTGGGTATAATATGCTGAGGGATGAAGAATGAAAGATCAGTTGTTCTAACATAGCAGATACAATGGTATGTGAGATTTGTCAATATAAGAGAATATTTGATACATTGGATTTAAGTGACAGGAAATCTCCACCTATGAAGACATATGTTGAGGAACCACCACAACTTTAGTTAAAGCCTTTACCATCACATTTGAATTATGCTTATCTAGGTGAGAAAGAAACATTACCAAGAATTATTGTAGCAAATTTACTGCCTGAATATGAAGATCAATTGATTAAGTTACTAAACTAGTATAAAAAAGTCATAGGTTGGACTTTAATAGACATTCAAGGTATCAGTCAATCTTTTTGCACGTAGAAGTTAAATTTGGAAGATGGAAATTTTAAGTCCAGCTCTGAAAGAGGTTGTGAAGAAGTTAGTAAGTGGTAAGATACTAGAATTATTTACCCTATTGCAGACAACAGTTAGATTAGCCTTATTCCGTATGTACCCGAGAAGGGAGGAATGATTGTGATTACTAATGAAGCAAATGAACTTATTCCTTGAAGGATAGTGACATACTAAAGGGTATGTATGGATTATAGGAAGCTAAACACAGCTACTCGTAAGGATCAATTGCCTTTGCCTTTTATTAACCAAATGTTGAATAGGCTCTGAGACAATGTGGCATTGATCAATGGGCTAATAGCGTAGTCCTGAGAATGCCACAAATAAAATTTAGGATTGATCCTACGAGAACCATTGTGTTCAACATACTGATCTAGACACACGTAGGAGCCATCAACATAAACGAACAGGTGGTAAGCATGGAGAATTCCATCTAACTGATAATGCCAGAGAGTGTAATTAGTTGAATCCAAGTAGAACAAAACAAGAGTAAAAATATTAGATAGTAAAAATAATGGAGTGAGCGCATTGCTGCACAATATTCAACGGCGTGAGGAAAGTTTTGGACGACGACAAGACATTGAAAGCTTGTCTGACAGAGTCCAAATCAGAAGATGCAGAAACACTTTATGAAGAAGAAGCAACCATGGATTTGGACAATAACACACCAATGACCTTGGACATTGGAGTGGGAACCGACAGGAATGTATTCACTACTTGATAATTTGAACACAGATGGGAACAAAAAGCCTTGGACAGAAACGTCAGTCGATATGAAATGGCTAAGAACCCACTTCAAGGGCTCGTTGATGCATTTTGCAGTTGAGACCAAGAACAGCTGGGATGAGAACCAACATTAAGAACTCGGTGTGGAAGAGAACGGGGGTGGAATTGAGCTACCAAGAATGGCGGTAGCAAACAACGTCAAATGACGAAAACGAACGGTGGAAAACTGCGACCAAGGATTTTCCTCAGAACAAAGAAACGACTGGGTGACGGTGATGGAATCGTCTAGAAATGAAAAAAATGAAAAAAAATCCTTTTGTAATTCCCTCAAAACAAAGAAACGAGGATTTTCCTCAGAAAATCCATCTAGAATCGTCTGAAGGAGAGAAGAAAGAAGAAAAATTTTAGTGGTGGCATCGCTTGGGCTGCATTGGCCTGATCAATAAGCAAGGGAGAAGAGAAAAAAACCCTAAAAATTTTATTGGCGTTGGTCTTTTAGGCCTTTGATACCCTAACAACTTTTAAGAAATAAAGAGTTATATTGAATTGCCCGTTTGTTTCATTAACTCATTGTGTGAATATATGTACACGAAATGTTTGATCTTCTAACAATTAGATCGAAATCAAAAAATGAGATATATAAGTGAGAGATATTTAAATAACCAAATTACGACAAAACTAATATACACTTAACAACTTTTTCACTAGCCAATCTATGGTCCCCCAAAGTCTTTTGTTGGTTACGCCAAACAACAACGACCCCATGAACAACTATTATCAACATCTTTTCTTCGTTATCCTATGATGGTTTCACCCTCTAAGGAATAAGTGTCTCCTTAAGAACCCCTCTAAGTATTACTATAATATGCTTTATGACTTTCAATACCTCATTCTCTAACTTTATGATGTATCTTAGCTAAGCAAGAATGCTAGGGTTGATAAGGTTTTAGTTGACACTAGGTACGGAACTAACTCCAGTCAACAACCTAACTCTCCCATCATGAAGTTTGAGCCTAATTGGCGTTTGACCTTCTACATGACAAAACAGATGATTGCCTAATATGACTTTACCCCCCGAAATGGTTTGAAAGTCATTTTGCCAAACTCTATTTGGTGTCACATGGAAAGCACATCCTGAGTCTAAAATCAATGTTTCGTCTTTACTAGGCACACTAACCATACCGACTTGGTCATAATATTCACTAAGGTTGACCCCATTAGCCCTCTCTTTCCCATTACCCTATCGTTTGTTTTGAAGGTCAGGACAAAATCTCTTAATGTGGCCCTCTTTCTGACACTGATAACACTTCCTATTAACTCTTAGAACAAGAGTTAGGATTGGCCTAAACTAGTACATTTTTTTGGCAAAATGATGCCTCATTGTGGTTTATAAACTGGAATTCAAATAAAAAACTTGGATGTTCTACTTTGAGCAAATGAATTGCTAATTGATTGAAAATTTTGTTGATTGCACTTTTTTTGCAAAGGTTTCATTACTGTTCTGTAAAATGATGCTAATTTTGCTATAGCATCCTTTTGATAGAAGCAAATTCTTGTGGCATTGCTGAGCTGAAAGTAAAAGACAGTAGGGTGGCATCTCATTAATTGAGCTGGTAAATGGCATGGGACAAGCAAGGAACTGAGGAAAGAAAAGCCTCCACGTTTTAAAGGACCCAAATATGCCCTCATTTGTTGCCCAAATGATAGGATGTAGAGAAATAGAAAAGAAATGAAGAGCAACCCCCGTTTACGGAGAGATTAGGATTTTTCATTTTGAGCAAGAATTTTACACTATTTTCGAGAGAGCCTTCCAAAGGAGGAAAGAACAGACAAGAGGAGAGCAAGATATCTTTTGGAAGAGACCAAGTATGGAAAGAAGACTCCTCATCAACAGTTTTCCGTTATTTCTTTATTCTTCTTTCTTTCTCTTTCTGCCTTTGTGATTTTGTTTTGTAAGAATTAATTTTAAGGACTTACTTTTGTATTTCTATTTCTTTCAAAGAAATATACTGTTTAGTTTAATTTATTTCTTATTTCTCCTACCTAAGCATGAACTAATTAGCTTAAGGTGAGGGTTAGGGATGTTTTGCACTTGAATGTTATAAGGAATGTTTGCAGTAGCTCTTAGCTACCTTTTTAAAGGGTTCTAGTGTCTGAATGTTCATTTATGATTGTATTCATTGGCCACCTTAGCAATCTGCATTTTAGTATTAGCTTGGGAAAGCGAGTACTTGAAGGATGCATCAACATGCATAAGCAGCGGAATAAGGATCAATACACTCTAATTAGCTCAAATTAAATATGGAAATCATGCTTATAGAAGAGAAAAACAGAGATTTAGAACACTAACCTCTTGAAGTTCGATTTCTCCTCTATCTCCGGTGGAATTGTGCTCCAATCAACTCTTGGACCACCACTAATGTCTTCCCGACTATTCTCC
>JAOANK020000029.1:2073518-2083793 GCA_026257165.2 Telfairia occidentalis | reverse complement strand
TTAAAGTGGAAAAACACAAATAATGTTTTAAAGAAAATATATACCAAATTGAAAACACAATAAACGATCTAAAATGCTAAACCGAACATAGCTAAATTGATTAAAGCATAATCTCCTACCAAAAGGTCGTAAGTTCGAATTTCCACCTCCACATATTGAATTAAAAATAAAATTAAAAAAAAATTATAAAAAAAAAAAAAAAACACAGAAGAAGAAGAATTTAGAGAGAAAAAAAAAATTATGAATGGTTGAAATATTATAAGAATGTGGAATGTGGAATGTGGAATGTGGTGGATGTTGAAATGTCCAAATTGAACAACCTGCCGCCTTCCCTTTTCTTCCTTTTTCCTTTTCAATTCTTTCCACTTTCATTTTTTTTTTCTACAATAAAAAAGAAACATTCTCACTTTTACCAAATTACCCTTCCACAAAACTCGTTACGGTTTTTTAAAGTATTTTTAATGTGTCTATTTTAGTCTTTAAACTTTGAAAATTTTTAATTTCTTCACTCAGCTTTGTTTTTGATGCGAGGTTTGCTTTCTATTTTTATTCATTTTTAAAATGCCTTCTACAAAAGTTGCCATTTTGACTATTTATGATTTTGGTAAGTATTTTCAACATTGTGTCTAATTTTGATTGTTTCTAATTTTTGAATCATATTTTTATGTAAATTTTTTTAATGGAATGTTGATGTGACAAATTTCATTAGATGATGAAATCAAAACCCTTTATTTATTTTGAGAATTTGAGAATTTTTGGATTTGTATTTGTTTTGAAATTAAAACCTTCCTATTTTGGCAAAATTACCCTCTAGGAAGCCTATCTTAGTTTTGACTACTTATGATTTTCAAAATTATATTCAACCTGTTTGATCTCTGAGCTTTGAAAAATTTCATTGCGTTTCAAAATTTTGAATTATATGTTTCTATTTAGTTTGTCTTTTAACAGAATACAAATGTGAGATATACTAATTAGATGCATAAATCAAAACTCTTAATTTATTTTGAGAATTTAAAATATTTCAATTTTTTTTATTTATTTTGGCAAAAACTTACCCTAACCATCATTGCTTTGACTAAAATCCCTATACAAAATCACCACGACTATTACTATTTATGGTATGGTTAACATTTGGAATTCTATTTGTGTGTTTGAACTTTAAAAAGTTTAAATTATGCTTTCATTTAAAATTTTACTTTTTTACATCTTTAATAGAATTGATGTAATAGCCACCAGCATGACTTTTCGACTAAAAGGTCGTGAGTTGAATCTCGATCCCTACATGTTCTTGAACTAAAAAAAAAAAAGAATTGATGTGATATACCCATTAGATAAAAAATCAAAATATTTTTATTTATTTTAAGAAATTTAAACCTTTCTATTTTTATTTCTTTTAAAATCAAAACCTTCCTACTTTTTGGGCATAAATACCCTCAAGAAAACTATCATGACTTTGACTATTTAGGGTTATTGTAAGTATTTTGAATGATATGTTTTTATTAATTATTGAACTTTAAAATATTCTAATTATATCATTGAATTTTTTATTATGTTTTCTTTGAGCTTTTCTTTTAACATCTTTAACAAAATGCTGCATCATACACATTGGAAACTAAAATCAAAGCCTTTTATTTATTTTAAGAACTTGAATATTTCCATTTTTGTTTATTTTAAAATATAATCAAAACCCTCCTATTTTACTAAAATCAAAGCCTTTGACAATCTATGTCACTCATTACAAATTTCTAAAACAAAAATTTAAAGACCTTTTTCAATTTCTAAAAACCATTCAAAATATATATCTTGGCATTTAGGATAAATATATTGTTTGAGAAAATCAAAATTTGAAAAATCTTACAATAAGTTCATTTGTTAACAATTTTATTTTTTATTATTTTTTTGTTTTAAATAATATAGTATCAAAAGCATTTAAAAAAACATAAAAAAATAATAATAACATATGCGGTAAACAATTTAAAACATAATTATTATCACACAAGATAACAAAATGCTGAAAATAATCGTTCCAAACAATAAATTTGACACATATTTATGAAAAAGAAGAATTGAATTTTGATTAAACGATTAAAATTCATAATCATCGTCATTGTCGTTATTATTCATTATTTATATTTGGGGATTCGAAGAACATTGTAGTACAAGATACGATTTGTACTATGAATGAACATTGTGATGTGTTTGCTCATAATGAATCACATAATTTCATGAATGACTTTGTTCTAAAATTTAATAAAGTGTCACATGTTCTTATTAATTGATTGTCACACAAAAAAGGATTGCTTATGATTTGATGACAAGATTTGTTTGCTTATGTCCCTTTTGCTTTTACTGTTTGGTCACTCTCATTCAATTGAAGAATAAATTTTCATATCATTTCAAATAATTTCCTTTAAAAAAAAAAAAAAACTTTTTCCGCAATATAAGAGCGTCGAGTCAAGATGATTTTATATGGATAGATAGATTAATCAATTAAAATAAATTATTTTTAGTTGAACCATACCTTATGTTTTTGTACTTTTATGTTTGTGTCAATCACGCGTTCTTGAACTTTTTGAAGTTTCTATTTTGTAATTATATTATTATTTATTAATCTCAATAATCTTTGTTACTAATGAGAGATGTGAATTAATCTATGAAATATCTATAGATATTTTTCATTACAATTAAGTCAATAATTGATGACATCTTGCGACTTATTTTCTATCTCTTTAATATATATATTTTAGTTTTAGAAGTCTAAAACCACGTGGTTATAATTATAATATATTATTATTAATTATTATATTGAACTATCTTTTTGTAATTTCCCTATAATTTACTACACATCCCTTTCTCTTAATTTTGTGTAAAAGAAAAAAAACATCATGTGAGTAAATAGTATTCTCAAATACTCCATGTTTTTATGGTTGTGAGAGCCAATAATTTTATTCAAACCTATATCACAAAATCCAAGACACTATATTGAAAAATCTATCCTAATTATTAATTAGCCTTTTGGATGATTTTTAATTTGCTCTCCGTATACCTAATTAAAAAATAAAAAATAAAAAAGTTCTTTAAACTTTGAATTATGTTTCTATTCAATTTTCGTTTCGTTGTTAAATACCATTAATATTGATATAATGGCTAAATCGAGCATAATTCAATTGGTTAAAGACATATCTCCCTAATTAAGAGGTCATGGGTTCGAATTCCGCTACCTTACATGTTGTTGTACTAAAAAAAAAGGTCGATATAATAAGCTCATTAAATAAATTATAATTGAGTTGATATAATGTGGTAGACAACTAAATAAACTAATGATTACGTCATGTCAATAATTTATTTTTTTTCTTATCTTGAAATAGACGTGTCAACAATTTGTTAATATTAACATTAATGGGAGAGACTAAATGAATGAGATATAATTCAAAGTTCAATGACATATCTAGACTTTGTAAAGTTTAAGGGCTAAATGAGACAATGTTCAAACTAATGACTATGCCATGTTAATTTTCTATTAGTAGTAACATAAATAGTAGATATTGAAGGAATAGAAATATAACTCAAAAATTCAAAGTACAATGGCATATTAGAATTCTTTAAAATTTAGAAACTAAATAGAAACGGTACTTAATTCAGAAACTAAATTATCAACCCACAATAATATTCAAAATTTTGAGACTAAATTTATAATTTAATAAATTTGTTATTATATTTTAAAACAAAATATATATGAAACTTATGAAGAAAAGTCATTACATGTTAAACTTCACAATTAGCTTCCATCTTATATGTTTTAACCTTGGAATCAAACAATAACATCAAACTATTTTACTCAATATGAGTATAATTTAACTAAGCTAACACGCTACAGTTGGTTGCTAGTACAACTTGGTAGTGCCTTATAACACCGAAGGTGAATGCACAGTATCGTTATTCATGGTGGTGTTTTAGAATTCTAATATATTGCATCTAAAATCACAACGAACTTGCCGTCAGACCATTACCGTCCGATATTTTTGAGTGAGCTGGAGTCCATCCATCTTATCCATTGGTCAAGATATTATTTACTTACCTAAAGATTGAAAATTCAAATCTTTTCATTCGTTGTTGAACTAAAAAAACCATCAAATTATTTCATTAACTGAGAGAGAGAGAGAGGGAGAGTGGTGGGAGTCAAAAAGCAAAAGAGGAAGGGATTTGTGAAAAGAAAGACTAAATTAGGGATTAAACCTAACACAAACAACAAAGCATTATTATTTGATGAGCAAAGTAAATCAAATCCAAAGATTAGAAAAGAGGAAAACCCAAACCCAAAAAAAAAAAAAAAGGAAAAAAGAAAAAAAAAGGTTCCCTCCATCAGACAAGTGGGTAACTCATCCCATGTGCTCTCATGTGGTGGTTGGCCCTATCTGGGCCCCACATTCCACTTCTCCTACCCTTAAATTTCTCTCTCCTCTTTTCTCACACCAAAATTTATACTTTTTTTTTTCTCTTTCTAATAAACAAAAACTTCTTGATAAAATAAAGACTCTCTCTACCTCTCTCATCCCGATCGCGTATGCTGCACTTTGCTTGCGATACGACATAGAAATCCATCATCCATTTTTTCATAAGAAAAATATTGGACGTGACTGTCACAATGTAGTTGTCCTTCATCAACCGTGTTGGATGCAAATTCAAAATTCAAATGTCATTTTTTGAATAATTGATTCATACAGATTTAAAATACAATTTCTCTCTCACTATCCTATAGGTAAGATATAGCAATTCCCCCACATTAAAAAAAGCAAATTGAGAAAGATTTTTTTTTTTTAAATTTATGTTTGTGTGTTGTTTGTGAGCATAATCAATCATGTTGTTAATTTGAAGCCATTGCGTGATCCCCACGCTCTCTCAAGAGAGAAAAAGCCACATGGATAATATCCTCTCTCCTCTCTCTCCTCTCTCTCTCTCAACATGATCAACATAAACAAAAGTGATTAATAATTCATTATTAAAAAAAAAAACCCCATTTGATTCCAAAAGCCCAAAATTCCCCATAGCCATCCAATTTCAATCCCCTTATTCTTCCTCCCTCCTCCTATTGCTTGATTCCTTTCCCTATTTTCCTCCTCTTTTCTCTCTCTCTTGAATTATTTGCAGTTTTAGAGAGAGAAACTCTTGAGTTCTGTCTTAAGGTTTTTATAGTGTGTTTGTGTTTTTGATCAATCTCATCTTTATTATACCTTGTGCTTCAACTCAAGTTTTTGCCTTTTGTCCTTCCAAGCAAGAGGTCCCTCTTTGTCAGAAAACCCCCAAAAAACCCAAAAAAAAA
The DNA here is from genome assembly GCA_026257165.2 of Telfairia occidentalis. Classification (NCBI taxonomy): domain Eukaryota; kingdom Viridiplantae; phylum Streptophyta; class Magnoliopsida; order Cucurbitales; family Cucurbitaceae; genus Telfairia; species Telfairia occidentalis. Next base: position 2,078,473 of record JAOANK020000029.1, on the reverse strand, counting down.
AAAAAAAAAAAATCTCAATTTCCAATCTCCATTCTTCCATTTGTCTCTCTCTCTCTCCTCAAAAAGATATGTTGTGTCAGAGTTAGTTGTACTAGGAATTCAAGATCCCTCTCTCCTCTCTCTCTCTACCAACATTATTATATATCTTTCTCACTTACTTCTTCTCCATCTTCTTTTTTCCCTCCATGGCTTCTAAATTGGGTATAACCCTAATGAATTCTACCTCCTCCCGACTCCGATTCGCTCGAAATTTTCTCCGATCTCTCTCGAAGATCAAATCCCAAAGACCCACAATCACTACTACCACTGCCACTACCACTGTCTCTACGTCTGTTTCGGAGCTCAGACGGAGGAGCAGGCGGATAAAGATCGCCGCCTACTCTTCCATGGCTCGCGCCGTAGGGCCAAGGCGGGCTTGGGCTAGAGCCCTCCTCTTCAAGCTCCATACTCGAGCCAGGCATAGAATTTTGATGATCCGTCGCCGCCGCCGCTCCGGTGGGGATCGGGTCGGGAAGCTCCGACGCCTGCTCCCGGGCGGCGAGGCGATGGACGTGTGCACCTTGCTGGAGGAAACTGCCCACTTCATCCGTTGCCTCTCCACACAGGTTCAGGTCATGAAAGCCATTTCTCATCACTTGTCAACCAATTGAGATCCACAGCTGAATCTTCTACAAATCCAACTCAACAAATCCCATTAACAGAGAGCATAAATTATACACAAGAAGAGAAAGAAAAGTAGAGAGATTTCTTATAAAAGTATCTGTTTGATAGGAGTAATTTTCTTTTTCTTTTTCTTTTTCTTTTTTTCCATGCATATAAAAATCAAGTCATACAGAGATTTTAGAAGGATATATAAATATATATAATATTTGTGCATGCATTGGGGTGGTGATTCTTCAAAGAAACTACAGTTTTTATAGACTATGTTATTATTATATGCTTTTTTTTTTCTATGTATATATATATATATAAAAGAACCATCTTTTTTTCTTTTCTTATAGAGAAATCTGAAGAACTCTTTTCTTCTCTATCTTTTTCTCTCTTGATGTTGTTTAAATTTGTAAGCTTTGAAAATATATCTGCAGAAGAAGGAGAGAATTGAGTTTTTGTATGCATATTATATATTTAATTTTAGAAATTTGTGAGAGGTTTTTAATTATTATTGTTTATGTTTTAATTCTCTGATTGCATTTGTTTTTTTTTTTTTTTTTGGTGGAGTTTGGTATTTGAGTTAATATGGTTTTAATTTGGGAAAGCTGGTAAGTAATTTAATTCAGAGATTAATTATGAGATTCTTTTTTTGAGGTTGATTAATTTTTTGTCTGCTGGTTTTGAGAGATTATAATTTTGAATAATTTAATGCATTCATTATATAAAACCATATTAAATCTTGAAGAATGAATATAAAGTTTTGTTCATTGGGACAAGTTATTGTGAGTTGGATGATTTTGGTCCCCTCTCTCTAGTTAAAAACATGGTTTCTCTCTCTCTCTAAAACATGTTTTTTTTTTTTTTTTAATGAGGTGAATAATCTATCTCTCAAAATTCATATTTCATTCTGGGTTGAAAGATTGTCACGGTCTCGTTGATAGCTGTTTTTTTCTCTGTATCTATATGTGTGTCGAAAAAGGTTTGAATAATTTTTTTTTCTAAATTTACGTTGTGTATATTGTGGATGATCCATTTTTCAAAATATGAAGTCTCGTTCTTTTAGTAGTGTTAAGATCCAAGAGCTAATTAAGACTTTTTTTTTTTTTTTGTTTATGAACAATTTTTGAAAATATATTACCTTTATGTTTTTTATTAGAATAGATGTTAAATGAAAGCATGTTGAATTTACCTAAGTTGTTTTTCTTATTTTGTTCTCTTTACATATGATTGTCTCATTTTATCCTCTCTTTTTTTATATTATGGATGAGTTGTTCTTCTTTGAAAAATAACCATTTTGAAAACTAAAATTAAAAAGTTAATTTTCAAGAGGGTTTTTCAATAATCAAGTCCTAATAGTGTTTTTCATTCTATTGTATATACACAAAACACTTTTGTTTTAGTTTTTCAATTTGTAAAAGTATGCTCATTTACTAACTTTTTTTTTTGTTTTATCCTTCTAAAGTTTTAAAAACAAATTTAAAATCTCAAAATTAAAAATAGGGTTTTATTGAAACTTTTTTTTTTTCATTTAGTATTTAGAATTGTGCTAGGGTTTTAAAAAAAAACACAATCTTTATTACCTTAATTTTTTATTTTACATAATTTTTCTTCATTTAAAACAATTCACATATCTTTGGTTTAATTAAAAAATAATAGTTCAAATCTAAACTAAATAGTACTAAAACATATGAACTCACAAATTCATGTCTTAATCACTGTTTATTGATATGTCAATCTCTCTCTCTCTTTCTCACCAAAGGAGCTGTGGGTTTTGATCCCATTGTTTTTCATAACTCTAAGTTTGAATGTAAGGAAAGTTTAACAAAAAAAAAAAAAAATGAAGCTCAAGAAATCAATATAAAATGTCATTTTAGTTTCTTCTTAAAGTAGATAAAGAACATGCGTTTAATGTATTTAACATGATAATAAGAACTTGGGACCGACGCATCGATAACATACACTTTAACTATATTACGATTCGATAAAAAAAAAAACTATATTACGATGTATATGTATGTTTCTTGTCATTCATGTTCTTTAACATTATTCGTTTGATTTATCTTACCATAGATTTCGTGTTTTGAAAAATAAAATTAGAATGATTAATTTTAATTATTGAGTTAATAGCTAGCGGTATGATTTTTGAGTGATTTACAGTCGAACTTAAAAGTAGAAAATACTTTATGCTTAGATTTATTTTCTCATTAGTTTATCCTAAGCTAATAAATAGCGCGCTTAATTAAGATTTAATATATGCTATTAAAAGAAGATCATGTCCTAACTTTTGAATTCAAATTCTTGCAAAGTTATAAGTTCTTTCTTCTTCATAACTATATAGTAATCTAATATATATATATATGGATTTTCTAGATCATATTTTATCTGCAATTTTAAATTTATTTGCAATGCAAGAGAGATTGTGGTAATTAGAACTTGTTAGAGAAGTGTCTTTTCAAAAGTACTTTTTTTCTCAGTAAAAGTTTAATATTTTTTTAGTATGTTCTTACTTAATTGACATAAATTATTCTTTCTTACAAAATCACGAATTTGTGAATAATAATTTTAACATGTATAATAATAATCCAACTTTTACAAATCACCCGACAGTAGTTATTTAAAATAAAGAAAAAAAAGTGTCTTAAAGATCTTTTTCTTCAAAAATAATTATGTGTTAATATAAAAGTGAGAGAGAGAGGGAGTTGGATAGAGCCTTAATTGCCACACCCTTTTGATAATTTGAAAACTGAATTTTCAGTCTCATCAATTTGGACCCAAATGGAAAATGACACTGTCAATTAGGATAATCTTTAAAATATATCCTAAAGAAAGACACTTAGATTTAACGTTAACTAAGGCGTCGTACGTTGTTCTTGATAATATATATGATTATTGTGTCAACCCTTCCTCAACTAAATTTTTTCTCCCAAACTAAGCATATATAGTTCAACTAGTTAGATATATATCTCCCAGACTCCTGACTAAGAGATCATCGGTTCAAATACCCTAACCTCGTTGAACTAAAAAAACTAAGACCCCATTGTTTTTGGTTTTTGGTTTTCTATTTTTTAAAAACAAAAACCATTTATGCTTGATAACTATTTTTTGTTTTATGTTCCTAAAACAGGAAACTAAACTTGTTTGATAACTGTTTCTGGTTTTCTGTTTTAAAAAGTTAGAGAGAAAAATATGTGAAGATCTGGATAATAAACATTTAAAGACATAAAAATAAAATTTTTAAAGAGAATATTTAGAGAAATCAAAAAAGAATTTAGAAAAAAAAAACTAAAAAGATTTTTAATTAGAATTATTTTAAAAAGTGGTTAGAAACAAAAAAAAAAGAGTTTTAGAGAGAGAAAAGTAAAAAAAAGTTATATAAAATTTTAGGGAGAGAAATTTGGAGTGAATATTTGTTGAAGAGATATGTCAAAAAGGAAAAAAAGTAAGTTTTAGAAGAAAAAATGAATTTTGAAAAACTGAAAAACTGTTTTGAAAACTATTTTTTTTTTTGTTTTTGGAATTTTTTTACAATTTTAAAACATTTTTACAAAAATTGATTATCAAACAACTTCATTTTTAAAAAACCAAAAACTAAAAACAGAAAATAGAAGGGTGAAACGGGCCCTAAATTTTCTCTGTCTTGTTTTATTATTTTTATATACATCAACTTTTTATATAGCCCTCTTTCTATCTCCCTTCCCCCTGAACAATCTAGAAGGATTTTTGGGAGAGGAAAAAAAAATGGTAGTTGAAAAGATGAAACTAAGCTTTAGATAAATTTTGCCCTCTTCAAAAAGACGATTTTGAATAATTTATTTTTAGTTTTATCCATCTTTATCTAAGTACGAATATTGTATGTCAATGTTTATAAAACCTGTTTTCTAAAAAACTAAAAGAAGTCCTAAATGGATATGTCCATCTAAGACTTAAACCGATTTGAACATGGTTTAACTGGTTAAAATATATTTTCGACCAAAAGTTTTAAGATTCAAATTCTCACTTTGAACTTAAAAAAAAAAATCTTCACTCTCAACGCATATCATATCGTTAAATTAAAAAAAAAGATAAACATATAGTTAATAATAATATGAATTTAAATGGTAACATGTAGAGGGTGCGGAAAAACCAAAAAACAAAACAAAAATTTAGAAAAAAAAAAGAGAAAAACTAAAAACTAAAAATTAAAATAGTCAAGGTCTAAAGTTCTAAGATTAAGACTGCCAAATTGAGCATAGTTCAATTAGTTAAGATATATCTTCTTAATCAAAAGGACGTGGGTTGAAATCCTCACCCTCTCATGTTGTAGA
>JAOANK020000029.1:2054480-2064980 GCA_026257165.2 Telfairia occidentalis | reverse complement strand
TTTTTTTTTTTTTTTGGGGGGGGGGGGGGGGGGGGGGGGGTGATCCAAAGCTTGACCACTTCGACAAAAGTGGTCCCTTGTACTTACAGCTGAAGCTGAGAATCTTAGTGATATCAATAAAGCTTCCTCTTTTATTTGACATCTTCTTCATCCAAATAAAGCCATTTTGGCAATGGATATAAGAAAGAACTTTTAACAGTAGGAGGAGAAGAGCAAGACTCTGAAAGCATCCATAAGCCAACGAACCACCACTTCTTAAACCAAAAGGAGGAAGAGTCCCTAGAAACGGCACTCTGAGATTTGGATAACTCTTCCCTCCCCTTCAAGCGTCAAGCTCCACTGAGAAGTGCTTGTTTCCGACCTAAAGGGAAACTTTCCGAGAGAATGAGATTCTCTCGAGATGGAGTTTTCTCCTTCGCACATAAAAGAAATGAACACTGAAAAATGCAAACAAAAGGAGGACTAAACCAAAGGATTTGAATTTCAAAAAATAAAATAAGACATGTATAGATTAACTTATTCCTGTCCAGCAATACAATATGCATCCATTTAATTGATGACAAGTGCAAACACTGTTTTATGTTTACAATAGAATCTTACAAAATTACGAAATGCTAGAATCTTACTACATTACAAAATGCTAGTAATCACATTAGATCGCCAGACTTTAGTTCCTCCGAATCAGAAATATGACATATATTTCAAAAACTAAGTAACAAAGGAATAAACTAGACTCCGCCATCTTTTATGCATTTCGTTTCATTTTCTTCAATTTGTGTCCTTTTCTAATCTCTTCCTATAATCTCTCATGACCATAGTCACTGTATTTGAATTTGGTTAGAAATTAAATTGTTAGTAAATGTAAAAAATTAAATATTTCATAGTTCTTTGAAATAATATTGGGAATTCTAGCTCTAACAATTAGAAGTAGAAACATTTAATTAGAAAAGTTTTCTTGTTTTATACAGGCATTCGATTAAGTTTGATTTTTCAAGATTTACTATAATTTATCGTATTGAGATTCCTATCATATATACGTCAAAATTTGAGAATCAAAAAATCCAATGTTTGTTGGTAGGAACACATCATATATTTACAAGATGACATGAAAGATTTCCTGCTATCTTTCATCTAAAATTGTTCCCAAAATAAAAATTAGTTTTCCTTATACGTAATTAAGGAAAAGAAGTTGTTTCTTTTGATCACCGGTATCTTTTCATTACATCAATGACAAGAGAACTTGTTTCTTGTTCAAAAAAATTAAGCTCTTATCTTTGTCAAACAAAAGGAAGGTGGTTGGAGGAAGAAGAAAAAGAAAAAGGAGAAGAATAAAATTCTTTCTCAGAAGCCTAATATGTCGAGGAAAATCTATTTCATATTCAATTAAGGAAGCTATCATGAACAATCTTGGTCTTGGTCATGCTTATTCTAGCTAGATTAGAAATCTTCAGAAGATACAATCAACAAGTCAGTGTCCAAATACAGTGCCAGAAAGTATGAAAGAATAAACCAACCAAGATAAATACTTGATATACAACAAGAGAACCCCCAAAACTTAGGGCATAAAAGACAGGTGACACCCACCCAAAACAGGCTACTCAAAACCACAGTATGATCATTTCATAGTCTCTCACGAGTATGTGGTATTACATCTCTTAAATTTGATTTGAAATTAAACTCTAAGTAAATATACAGAATTAAAGATATACTTACCGCAATCATTACACTCTCATGGAATATTACTGGTGAAATGAACACCCAGAAGATGTCATAGATAAATGCACAGCAAAGAAGTACTGTTGCTACCTGAGAAAATTGTGATTGTAAGGGCTTTGACACAGTATATGAACAACCAAATTGATGAATTTCTTGGGATACCTTAATATTTGGTAATCGTGCCATCTGCAAGACTGTTATCATCAGGCAGATACCCTATCGAGAAGAATTTGACAAATTAAAATCTGTACATTGTAATCAAGCACTTACAGAGGGAAGCAGCATAGTTACAGAAACAACAACGGGAATGTAAAATAGAGTGAAATGAGGGCAGTGCTCCCCGTGAATGTGGCTCTGCCACTTATTGCACGAGAACAATTTAAACAAGAAAAATGGGGCCAACCATGAAAAATGACAATGAAATTAAATACTAATTAATCAGAAACATAGTGAAATTAGAACTTTTGACGAAAACAAATCATAATCTATATAAAATCATATGAACAATGGAACTACAGAAGATAAGTAACCCAACTCCTACAGAACCCAAAACATTCAAAAAAGCACTCCAATTGGCTTGACTAAGAGAAGAATTATTATATTTGAAATATAATCATATTAAATGTGATAGCAGACTAAAGTGAACTTAGAACAAATTAAAATCTCTCTACAAAGTGCGGTAGATTCTCAATTTATGCATGACTATTGCTGTAAATGTTCAGAAATTTTAAATGTATGTACTGCAGAAGATATGATTTTTCCTTGAAGGAATAGCTATTCTTGGGAATTAATGTAGAAACTAGAAAGTAGAGATAGAACAACCAATCTATTCTCTGACCTAGCAAGATTACAATGCCAATTACGATTAAAATATATGATCCATCCATCTCAAATTCCCAAATTCAGTATCAATGTCCATATTCTTGCATTTTTAATTAAATCTAATTAATAAAACTATTTAAAAATAATCTAGATGATCTTTTATTCAAAAATAAAATAACATGTTAGATAAAAATGCGTAAGTGACAAATCATATGAAAATTTCAAATATTCAGGTTAATCTGATATAATTTTACATGAAAAGAATAAAAAAAAATCTATAGTCCAAACCTTTTAAATTCATTTAAATCATGGAAACTTACTGAATGAATATTGAGCAATATTTTAAAATTAATTTATTAATGATCGAATTAAATTTCTTATTAAGAGCAATATATCACAGGAATTCCTAGTTGTTAATTCTTAATTTAAATCATGAGAAGTTTGCATGTCCATCAAAGAATTTGTATAATGGGGATGTCAGGCATCTTTTTCTTGAGCTTGGTTTTCACAATTGGACAGCTAGCTCTCTGATATTCCAGCCAACGTTTCCAGAATGTTATGGAGCATGAAGTCCAGAAAAATGAGTTCCTTCCTTTGGTCCTTAGCTTTGGGGGATGTTAAATTTGTAGAGAATTCAAACATTTATTCCCTCATTATTCGATGTAGGTCCATATTTACCATTATCCTGCTCATTAAATGCAATTATCTCTTCATAAATGTGACTATTATCTTTCCTTATTTCTTGTTTATTATTTCCCACATTCCTTTCTTTGAGATCCTAGACAGCACTGTGAGATTGATGACACCAAACACACCAAAGCTAAACACACTTTATTTTACAAACGAAAGGTGACTGGACCTTCTTTACATGTAACTTGACTAACTTTAAGTGTGAGAACTAATTTTATGGCACTTGATATTATCTAGAAAATCATTATCCTAAATAGGTAACTACTAAATATAGAACTCATAAACTCAAAGGCAAGTAATCAAGTTTACAGTTTACCAATTTGACTGTTGCCGCTACTGGCAAAAATAAAACTTTCAAAGAGAACTAAATAGACATTTTACTCAAATTAAATGCAGGCCTCTATGTCACGATCAGAATAAACATGAAAGCATGCTGTTTTCCTTGATAACTCCACATTCCACTAATGAGGTACAATGTGCATGAGATGTGAGCAAACAAAATAAAATGGTCAAAGGAAAAGCTTTGATATAACTTTACAGACAAAAACGCAAGAAGCTAATCAGCAAAAAACGCAAGAAAGGTCATAGAATCTTAAAAAATACATAAAAACCAAGGTATTATTGGAGGAGGTGGCCAAACCAATTTGAATTCAAAGGATTGCTCATCTCCATAGAGAAAAATAGATATATATGGCCTTTTTGTTGAAAAAACACGCTTGAAAGAACTAACGCATCTCCATCAGTGAATATGACTAAGAGATTAATTTGAAGAACAAGAGCTACAAAAAATAAAAGGGTAGAAGGGAAACTTACAAGTAAATTTTGGCCAACCCAAGAGTATGATGCATTTCGATTCAGAGCCCAGATGACTGCAAAAGTTATACAACAAAGCAGCACAACAAGTGAAAGAATAGAGACCTCCCCTAGTAAAGGCAAATTCAGAGTCTTCTTCCCACAACTTTTGCATTTTCTGCTCAATAAAAAATAGGAACAAGAAAATATATCGATAGAATCCATACAGATAAACAACTCATCGTAAGTTTAGCAGGAAGAAATATGCAAGCAAGCATACCTTAATATCAGTCCTATTATACAGGAATGCATTCCCTGAAAGGTAAACCTTTACAAGTTAACAAATACATACATATAAGAGACCAGATTGCTGTAATTTTTTTAAAAGCTTTAACAAATGGACCAGATTGCCGTAAAATTCTAATGTGCAATACAAAAACACACTAAAAGATGAATTAGCAGTGAACAAAAAATTTCAAAAAATCGATCTGACTGAACCGACGTAAGTCGGTTGGTTTGACTACATTCAGTCAAGATCGGTTTCATACTTCCGAAAACCGACCAACTGGTTAGTCAACCTAGTCAGAAAACAAAAAAACCAGCTAACGGACCAACCTTAATTTATTAAAAAAAACATTGCAGTCAGCAAAACAGATTCGATTTCTTGAAACTCTATATTAATTTTTTTTTTAAAAAAAGGTATTTTTAAATTTTTATTTCTTCTCTCTTATCCCCTTCCTCTCTCTTCTTCCCCTTCCTCTCTCTTCTTCTCCCTTCCTCTTCTCTCCGCCTCCTCTCTCCTCTCCCCTTCTTTCTTCTCCCTTCTCTTTCTTCTTTCTATCTCTTTCTCCACCTCTTCTCTCCTCTCCAATCGCCTTCTTTTGTACTCTCTCTCCTTCTTCGTCTCTCTTTCTCTCTTCTCCTTTTCTCACTAGATCTCCATTTTGGAGGGTGTGTTCGTGTCAGACACAAACACGTTTCATGTGTTTGTCTGACACACGAAATGCCGCATCTTTATTTTAAAAAAATTCAGACACGCCTTGGACGCATCTCAAACACTCTTTTCTACACGTTGAATATTTTTTAAATGAAGTCTCACCAACGAAATGAAGTCATTAAACGCATTCCTTGGACACGTAGCCGCCATTCGTCTACCGCCCAAAAAATCTGGTTCATCTTTTTTTTATTCACATTAAAAAAAAGAAGAAAAAGAAGAGAAGGAAAGTTGAAAGAAGAAGAAGAGGAGGGGGAGACGGAAGAGTTCGAAGAAGAACAAAATAAGAAGAAGAATTGGAAGAAGAACGAGAAGAGTCTAAAAGAAGGAGATGAATAGCCGGAGGAAGAAGAAGAGTTGAAAGAAGATAAACCATTAAACAAACTTACATTTCCTAGAACCACTAACTTGTGCTGGCTGCATGGTAGTTAACTGCCACATAGTAGTATTTTTCTTCCAATAATCAGGTCTGTATTTATTACAGCTAGTTGAAAACTTGTAATACAGACTGTTTTTTAGGGTTCAGAGCACTATATGCCACCAATTTTTTTATCCTGAGCACTAAACTTCCAAATATCTCTACATTTTCTTAATTATTAAAGTTTATTCTTATTTGAATTTAAATGGTTTGGTTAATATATTCATCCTAGGTTGTATCAACACACATATCCTAAAACAAAATCAACGTGTCCCCAACACATCCATGTCCTAGTTTTTTAGAAATTAATGTATCGTCGTGTCGTGTTCCGTGTTCCATGTCCGCGCTTCTTAGATCATAAGTCAAGGTTGAAGTGAGAGCTAGGGTTGGGCATTTATCTCTCTAATATAAATTTAGTAAAAAAAAAGCTTATATTTCTTGTACTTCAATCAATTGATTAACCAAGCATAAAAGATATTCGTTAAAAAGGTAATTGAGATTTTCAATGAATAAAAGAAGAGTCGTAAACAAATGAGCATTTGTAACCATTTACAAGAATGAATACCGAGGGAAAAAAATTCTAGATGCCCTTAGACATATGCACCACTAAACAAGTAAACTGACCACCATCAAACGAAGATTGAAATTTCCATCTCAAAATTAATAGACAGAAGATGCAAGAACATGGTTTTCTTAAGGTCCCTCCATGTCATGGGGTTTAGATAAAATTAAAAGGTCCTCCAATGGAACCGTGGTGCGAAGAAGTCCTTGAAGGCATTGGTGAGAATTGCGAAGGATATGTTAGAACCACTTTAGAAACCATTAACTCGGTTAACATCCTTGAGGCCAAAAATCAAGATAAAAGAGAACATGTGTGACTTCATCCCTGCTTCCGAAGACATTAATGTTCCAAAAGAGAAGAAAAATTCTTCATCCAAGTTGGGTCTGAGTAAGATGTAGGCTCCTTTATAGGACAAAATCCATGGCCTAGAATTTAACATGTGCATAAACTCAACAAAAACTCCTTCGACAAGAAAGCGACTTGGAAGCAAATAAAGGGGAAGATAAAATGTCACGACATCCAAAAAGCACTTTCCAAGTTGTATCAGATTAAGTTAGAAGTGGAGCCCGAACCACCTTCAATAAAGACACCTCGTTTTCTGAAGAAAAGGCAGGCCTTAAGTCTTCCTCGGATATCTCCAAACATTTGAAAAAAATGAAAAGGCAACCAATGGCGCTTCTTCGGGAAGCAAAAGCAATCCAGCTGTTAAAATTCCCAAAAAGTGTAATGAGCAGCTTATGTGCTACTCAAGAAGGCAAAAGGGCCTTGACTCAAAAATAAAGGAGATCCTTCCATTGGCAACTGACAGGTTGGCATCCGAAAAAAAAATAAGAAGGCTGATAGCATTAATGATAGGTATTTGAATAATGCCATAAATGAAGTATCAAATGAGACTTTCTTGAGTAAGCTTGATAGGCAAACTTCGAGGTTCCTATCAGACAGTCATAGTCAATTTTTTTTTTTTTTTTTTTTATAAGAAACCAACCTTTCATTGAGAAGTCATAGTCAATTGTTTGAAACCAATTTTATTGGTTAGCCTACCAAAATTAGGAGAAATAACTCCTTATCTCTCTGATTTTTTGCAGTCAACAAGTGATAAATTAATGCAAAAACCTTTAGAGACCAATATTTCTGATTTTTATGCTGATCCTGACATCAGCACCAATGGTATTGATTATGATAAAAAAAAATCAGTAGAAGATGAAGAAAATACAGGTTGGATGAAGAGATATATGAAGATAGGTTCAGTACACTCTTCAAGGGCATTTACCAGCAGATAATGAATGAGCATCCTGGACTAATTGGCCCAATCAGCGAACAAGTTTTGTTTTGAGAGTACGAAACCTAAGGGTTCATCAAAGGAAAGAAAACAATTAAATTCCCTCCATAAAGAATCTGAATGGGAGGTTCTTTCAGAATGTGTTAAGATGTTTAGATAGAAGGCTACTCATTGTGCATCAAGGTGTCTCTTTCAAATAGAAAAGAAGTTTGGATTTAAAACAATACAATAGGAGGCTACTCATGGCTCGATGCATGCCTATGGTATTTAATAAGCATTTGCATATGCCCAACAAGGAACAAACTCACATTACATTTGTTCAACTCTTGTTTGACACAAATCTATAATCCTCAACATATATTTGACATGTGTGCATCAAGTGTCAAAGTATCTAACATGTGTCAAACACAGACATGTCGCCAAATTACAATATCGATGCTTTATAGACCCAAGCCCATGACCTATAACACTAATTTGCTCACAAGTGGCTTGTGGGCCCTTCCTTTTTCACATCCCCATCTTTCATAAGTCATTGTTGCGCCTCTCCCTACTTCCACAAACTCTAATCTCTTGAACTTCTCCAAGGCATTTAACCTTCCACAATCACCAGCCCTCCTTGGCAAATCAATACCTTCACAACTCCTTCTTACACCACCCATACTTCAAATTCAGCTATATGCCCGTCAATCTTTTGTCGTCCTCCCTTGAACACAAACATGTACCCCTCCACTCGTGCCTAAACTAGTGATTGCCTCCAACACTATGCTAAGAAATTTTGAACTTTTATGGGTGTGTTCGGGAGTGATTTTAAAATGTCCAAAATCATTTTTGTCATGCCCAAATTTAAGTGGTTGTCTTAAATTTTGTAATAACAAAAGTGATTTTAGGTATTCTAAAATCACTCCCAAACATACCCTAACATATCAACTTGTTAAATCACCAATGAATCTCAAAGCTTAAATTAATAGATTATAGCAAATTTAATTTTATATCAAGACATTAACACTCCCTATGTCCAAAATCATTTTTGTCATGCCCAAATTTAAGTGATTGTCTTAAATTTTGTAATAACAAAAGTGATTTTAGGCATTCTAAAATCATTCCCAAACACACCCTAACATATCGGCTTGTTAAATCACCAATGAACACCAAAACCTAAATTAATAGATTATAGTAAATTTAATTTTATATCAAAACATTAACACTTCCTCACACTTGTGGGCTGGAAATTTGGGCAAAGCCCAACAAGTGGTTATCAATATTAAATAGGGAGAAAATGACATAACAGGGGTTCGAACACAAAACTTCCTGCTCTTATATCATGTTAAATTAACAATGAACCCAAAAGTTTAAGCTAATGGATTATGGTAGATTTAATTTAATATCAAAACTTTAACATTTTATTCAACCCTATATTTTTTGTATCACCGGTACCACCAATATTCCCACTCAAACCAGCATCCTCCATCATGGGTCCATATTTTTGTGTCTTAAGACGGCCTATCTCATCTCTATTGCATCTCTTTCCTTCAAATTCCTGCACACTTGTACTTTGGTTTTCGTAAAATTTATTCTCAATCTTAAACATCTTTGCATCAGTCACCATTTGATGTTTGTCGCTCAAGTATTGACTTTTCTTCTTCCTCTATTTCCATTGGCTCAAATATTGATAAACCACACTCTTCTAGCATTATTTGAAAGCTTGAAATAAATTGTATCCACTCTTGCCGATACCACCCCTAATCTGATTCTTCTGGTATTGCATAGTTCTTGGCCTATGAACTACAACACTTTGTAGCTTTTGGTCATCTCCAGAGTGAGTTCCAGAAGCCTTCTTGTTTCAAGCCTCAATCTTTGCATCCTCAACAAGAGATCTAAATCAAGACTTATGGCCAGCTACCAAACTGCTAAGATCCCAATCTTAAGAAAGAAAATAGAAATTGTATTACGATATAAAAGAGAAACACACGTTGGTACAACCTTTTGAGACGGCTCTCTCTCTCCTCCAATGGACTAATTCCAATAATCTGCCACTACTTACAAGTTATAACTACCCTTCTCCAACAAACATCTCAAGTAAATACAATTGTTCCACCACTAAGATCCTAATAACATTCCCCATATTTCCCTATTAATATTCTAACAACCTCCTCCCAGTTATAACTTTTTTTTCAAACATTCTCATACTACTAACAATGCTCCACAAAATATGACAGAAAAAGGGATTATCAGCTTACCAATCAAATACCCATTTATCAACTAAAAAGGCACTGACAGAGATGGAAAAATGCACAAGGAGATTACAACTTTACATGTAAATATAATAAAAATAACAAGATGGCTACCAAAATGTAGATTCTTTCATGCACCATTCTGCATTCTCAGACAATAAAAAATAATAATAAATTAGATTTTTTGCTAGAGAAAATGTGATGTTAGCTTAGCACCCAAGGCAGATCGAGAAGGAAAAGAAACTATGTTTTCAAAATGATGTTTGTTTTCCTCGGAACGAAAAAATTAATATCTTAGTTTAGCACAAATCTCAAAATATAAATGCAAGAGTTATGTCATTACCTCAACACCACCAATGCAGAACATTACAATCAACAGCCAAACGAACCAAGAAGACATAAAGAAAAATAGCAGCACCAAAAAACTAGACGCCGTAATGACAAATACTACTGCACTCTTTGCATTAATATCAAGGATTTCATTATCAGAGTCATCTTTGGCTGCTCCAACATTGGAAGATTCCTGGTAAAAGAAAAAAAAAAAAAAGCAGTGAGTTCTTCGTAAGATCATAACAAAGCATAATTTCAAGAGAAAAAGGGAATCATCCCAGAAGAAGAAGATTTAACTAAGTGAATAAATCTAATATAGAAAAATCGTTCTTATTCTTCAAGTCTACACATTAACAATAAATTTCATAGTGAAGAGTAATTTACATATATGGGCGGTAGATTCTTCAATCTAGAGTAACTTGGAAACAAACATCAATTCGCCATAGCAAAGCATCCTATGGCATCTAAGAATGAGTTAGTGTGTTTTAAAGCCCTAGACACACAAGAGCACAATAGCCCTCCCGGATTTAAGGGTGAGGCACAAAAATAAAATGCGAGCACACAATACCTTTGCCCAAAATTCTCCCAAAATTATGGCCTCCCCCAACCTCACTCCCCTCTCTCAAACCCCCTCGCATCTCCTTCCCACTGCCGCTTCTGCCCTCC
>JAOANK020000029.1:2033356-2045408 GCA_026257165.2 Telfairia occidentalis | reverse complement strand
GTAAACAAAAAATTTGTTTGACAAGTCCTTGATGGAAGAGTGAATACCCTAGATAGGGTTTTCAGAAAGTCGAGCGGAATCGTAGGCCACAATGTTGTATTCTTCGTAAGGGTGACCTGAGGATCTAGATTATCTTTTTAGGAGATGTGACTTTGCATCTTCAGTTTGAAGTCGCTTCTGTCAGACTTCGACTTCTACCTTGTTCGACCCCACAGTTGTTGTTTTATGATTGAGGAGCTCCTTTCTCATCAACCCTACCATGATAAAGAGCATTTTTGGTGGATGGTAGGGGTTTGTGCGATTTTGTGTTGCCTATAGGGGGAGAAACAATAAGATCTCATTTAGGCTTTAATTTCAAAAAAAATTTGTAATTATTCCCTAAATCTTATTTTCCTTGATTGGATAGCTTTTTTGTTTTAGTTTGTCTCTTTTTTGTGGGTGTTTTTTGTTTGGCCCTTGTATTCTTTCATTTTATTCGATAAAAGGTTAGTTTTTCATATATGTATGCATGTATGTATAAAATTATAAAAAAAAAAAAAAGGAATGAAAATTATTCCATTCCATCAATTCCATATTTGTGGGTTGTCTCCTTATGACCATGTTCCAGCTTTGAGTCCCAAAGGTCCAAGCTTGATCCACGATAATCTTCTTCAAGTTGGCTACCCAATAGACTCGTAGTTTAGAGCTTCTTTATGGTGCTCTTTAGATAAGTCTTTTGATTCTTTTTCCCTGTCGAATATTTGTAATAATTGGGGTGTTTTTATTGGCATGTCTGACTTTTTCTAGTTTTCTCTTTTTGTTTATTTTTCTTTCCTTTGGAAATTTGCTTATTGTACCTCTCTTTATATCAATGAAATGTTGTTTCCTTTTCAAAAAAAAAAATAGACTCGTAGGAAACAAAAAGAACCAAGCTTTAAGTCTCAAGTTAATGAAAATTCTTTCGATGTTGTAGAAACAAAAACGAAATGGCATTGTGAAAAAGCTATCAACATCCTCATGAATCAAGCCGTAGCCAACATTGTACTCTATAATTCTATCTCCAAACTAACCTTGGTTCATGAAATGAAAACATATTATTTGTAGGAACTTGAGCTTTGGTGGCTATGGCAAAAAGGTCGACGATAAGTCAAAAAGATAGGAAAGACAATTCACCATTGCTACTGAATCCTTCCAATGCCTAAGCCTCAATCTTACCCATTCCTAATTGTATGTAGAAGGATATCTCCATCGATTTCATTGATAGCCTACCTAAATCTAATAGTTATGTCGGATTCCCTAATGGTTCGACATAGTGTTTTCAAGATGAAGAAGAAAAGGGCAAAGTTATGACTCAACTCTCAATGTGGTCAATTGCCTTCAATTCTCATGGTGATCAATTGCGTCCATAAGTAAACCCAATATATTCCCCTTAAAAAACTCTATCCTTCTCCCCTTTTTCCTTTTTTTTATAAGAATCAAACTAATTGTATTACTCAAAAGGCTCCAAGAGGACTAAGACAGTCTAACGGACAAAGGGATAAGTCATCCCTTTTCCAAAAAGAGATGTTACATAAATGCCCTCCAAAAGCCCAGTATTTAGCTTTTTCGGGTTTAGCCCTTTTTTGGATATCTTCTCGGTTAAATCAATGTCTTAAGTATTTGGCTTCTTCTCCACCCTTATCCAGAGAATTATTTTCTGCACTATGGAATTCAAAAAGCCCAAGAAGAGTCGATGTTTTCTCATGGATTTTGCAGTTTGGACATCTCAATACGGTGGACAATATTCAAAGGAAGCTTCAGCATTCAGCCTTGCTTCCTTCAATTTTTTATTGTGTTTTGATGCTTCTGAAAGTCAAGCCCACACTTTGTTCCATTGCAAATTTGCAAGAGAATGTTGGTTTTCTTTGCTTCAATCCCTTAATTTGAGTTGGATTTTTAATTATGACTCAAGGAGTAATGTTTTGCAGCTGCTTAGTGGGCTTCTTTTCATAGTAGAAGCAACTTACTATGGATAAATTTCATCAAAGCCATTTTGAATGAACTGTGGTTTGAGCATAATCAGAGAACTTTTGATGAAAAATTAAAAAATTGGGAGGATTGTTATGTGATTGCCAAGTTTAAAGCATTTTTATGGTGTTCTCTTTCTAAAACAATTGAGGCATTTTCTCCTTCAGATATTTGTTATAATTGGCATGCTTTTATTAGTTCTCCTTAATTTTGGAGGAGTTTATTTCTTTTTGTACTTGTATTTTCTTCCCTTTTGGAGTTGTTTCCTTTGAGATTTTGTATTTGTTCATTATTTCAATGAGAAGGTGTCCCTTGTTTCAAAAAAAAAAATGCCCTCCAATCTAAGTTGATGGTAGAAGTCAACTAATTACAGAAAAAGCTAGTGTTAACTACTCCAACTCAATGCCATAAAATATAAAAGATCACGTAAGTATTCAAAAGAACGGGACTTATCAGTCAAAGTTCTAGGGTTCCTTTCTTTCTAAATCAGCCACAAAATTGCCATATTAACATTATACCAATGCATTCTAGTTTTGCCTTTAAACACCAAGCCAATAAGGATTCTAACCACCAATCTTCTAACGGGTGTGATCTACACCATTGCATTCCCAGGTTTTTTAAGTAGTGACACACCTTGGAATGCCTTCACTCAGCTTCTTTGTGGGCCTTCCATTTCACCTCATGGTCGTCTTCTCCGGATCAATGCAGTCAAGGCTATCTCCTCAGAACTATGGTTCAAGCGTAATCATAGAATCTTTGAAGCCAAGAGTAGAACCTCGGTAGAATATTTCGATTTGGCCAAGTTTAAGGCTTCTTTATGGTGCTCTCTTTCCAAATCTTTTGAATCTTTTTTTTCTTTGATATTTATAATAATTGGTCTGCTTTCATCAGTTTCTTGGTTCTTAGATTTGTTTCTGCTTTTAGTTTTTCTTTTCTCCCTTGGGAGTTTGTATCTTTATCTTTCTCATTTTCTTTACATCAATGAAATATTTGTCTCTTGTTTCAAAAAAAGTAGTGACACACCTTAGAGATAAAGTTACAATGAAGTAAGAGTGAGAGAGAGTCTCTTCACTTATAAAAAAAGAAAAACAAGAAACGACTTTTTATCGAAACGATGAAAGGATACAAATGTTCAGAAGAGATACAAACTCCTAAAGGAATGAAAAAACAAACAAAAGAAATTAAGAGGAATAAATAAAAGCATTCCAATTACAACAAATATCGTTATCAGAAAAAGCCTCAAAAGATTTGGAGGGAGAACACCACAAAGAGGCTTTAAATTTAGCAATGACAAAACGTTTCTCCCAAGGCTTGCATTTGTCTTAAAAAATCCATTGATTGTGCACAAGTCTTTTCACTTCTTTTACACACAACACAAATATATGGGGGACTCGGTAGAACTTAGAAGGAGGTTCCTTTAGGGCAGTTGTCCAAAGGAAGAATTTCACCCTCTTAGGCATGTTTCCTTCCCAAATAAAGTTTGACATCTTTGTCCAAAATCTTCCTATTTCTTGCAAAGCTATAGAAGCTGACTTGGTTGAAAACAAACCAGAAATTTCCAGCTTCCACACCATAGCATCAAAGGTTTGGGTTGGCCAGACGGTTTCTAGTAAATCAGAGATTGTCCCACCAATTCTATCAAAGAGTCCTCTTATAAGCTTTAGATCCTAATTTAGATCAATTGGGCTCCATAGGTCCTACACTAAGCTATCCTTAGCATTTGAGATTTTGAAAATGGTTGGGTACACAATATACAGCGACTGTTTCAAAATCCAGCTGTCCTTCAGGAAGAACATATTAATATTAGTCCAGAAGAAATTTTTTGCCTTAGCTATGTCTTTCCAGGGACTACAAAGGCCTATCCATTTCTTGAAGTTGTAATTTTTCTTTCCGAAATCGAACACAAGCTTGTTTTTGATAACCATTCTCCAAAGGGCCTTTTCATACCTCCATAGCCATTTTATTAGAAGAGCAAGATTTTTTTGTCTCCTTCTCTTCCTACCCTTCTCTTATAGTGCCAAAAATTTTCCTTTAGGTTGTTTGCCTCCTTGGCCTACCGAGACAAGAGTTTTACGAGTTCCTTTTTTCCTCAATAACTATTTGAATGTCAGGGTACAATGCTTGATGGATAGCTTGGACAGAGTTCAGCCAAACAGAACCTCCAATCATACTTCCATTCGGATAATTACTTTCAAGGTATTATATGAGTAAAGCCCTTCTTTCATTCTTCCATGCAAAAGGGAGTCGCCTTTTAACAGGGCACCACACTCAAATTCCTTGGGGAGAAATTAATTTTAAAATCTAAGACCATTTCAAATATCCCAAGGCTTTTGAGCAAGGTGCCCTCTTATTTCGCAGGATTCAAGTCAATCATTTTGGCATATTCATCTATATTGACCAAAAAAACCATTGTTTAGATTAAGAGTTCATCTTAACTATGAAATACCAAGCAAGAGTATATACATGATCATTCTAAATTTCGAATGAACTTTGAAACTGCATAAATAGAAAGGCTCACCTCTCTTTCCTTCAGTTATTGATTTGTTAAGAGCTTCTCCGCTGGACTTGGGAAGCATCACAATAGGGATTGAGATGTTCAGAGCAGTGTCTTTTTCAGAACAAACCATCTTGTAAAGATCTAGGTCAACAGAAAAACAGTTTCCAAATTCAATATCTAAAAATAAGTACATAAATCCATCAGAACACGTAGGCAGTAGGCTGCTAACTTCTTAATAGATTTAAATTACATTTCAGATTACTCAACCAAGCATTATAAACATAAAGTGAGTCTCAATAACACTCATGCTAAAGTACAGTTCCTATTCATTACGATGACAGCCATATTACCTCTACTCAGCGTTAGACAAATTTATCATGTGCTGAAAACAACATGAAAAACTGCAAAGCCCAGATAAAAGTTATATCTGAGAAAACGTTCATACATTCAATGTTTAAGGAAGAAAATTTCATGACTTATACAGGCTGCATAGTCTTTACAGTTTCTCATCAAATTTTACACTGTAGTTTAAAAAGCTCTGTCCAACCAAGCATGCTATGTCAGGCTTAAAAATATTTCAACACATCAAAATGTCAAAAACTTATGAGAGTGAGAGAGGTTTTTCATTTTTTATAATTCTTTTAATTTAAGATAAATTTGATATATTTTTATCCAAAAAAAAGTATACATTCAATATTAAACAAAAAACTGAACTTCAATGAAAAGTGTTTTGTTTCTTGTTCAAAAAAACATAAACAAAAAACTGAAAGTTAAAACATAGTCTGCCCTTGTGGCTTATGTCCATGGGCACTCGACAAAAAGATTAGTTAACAGGAGCTATGAAGCCGGCAATCACTACAAACCCACACTACAGAATCCATAAAGCAAAAAATAATTTAGTGATGCTATGGCTTATTAGTTCCATAACAAACAAAAGAGGAGAAAATTTTCTCCTCTATCAAACAGAGAAAAGTATTTGGGAAGGAACATGTGAGACACTTTCAGACTTTGACATGCTTTGAAAACAAATGAAAGCTCATGATTCTTCGGCAAGCTGACACATTACTAACACAGGAACGTCAGTCTTCTCCTACATCATTGGCAGTAGCTAGACCTTTATGAAAGTAATGATTGGTCATGTCCCAATGATGCCTCACAAAGTATCAAAAATTGTTGAGAAGAAACAAAATTTCAAATTTATCGGCTAAAACAAAAGTTTGGATGAGGTACATGGAAGGATACTTTGAATCGGTCCTTTACCATCCATTCAAGAAAAGTTCACTGAAGTTCAAAGAGAAGAGAGCAGAAAAAAATTAATATTTGGCTTGAATCAAGTGACATCGGATCCATCTGCTTTAATTTCTAAAAGTACTTCAAAGTTATAATAACAATCATCAAAAGGAAGGATGACTCTGGTGTAAGCATTGCAGAAAGAACGGTTGTACCAAGAAAAAATGTTGGGACATCAGTGGAAAGCTGACTGATTGGTAGCCCTCTTGGAATCAATTTGGAATAAAAGGGAGATCAAAGCACAATACCCCAATACTGACCAAAGAAAAAACACCTCCTGAACTCCTAAACCCTTCAACTTCATCACAATCTCAGCTTTAATATGTATTTGGCTATAAACTTAAGAGACATCCTTATTAAATGGCTTCTTGAAAGGAATTTTTTTAAAGATGCTGCCTGACTTATCAAAGAATAATAGGCAACAGTAGCTATTTCTTTTTACTTAAGTAAAGAAAATAGATGTACAAAGTTTGCAGACATCCGAGACATCTGTTCTCTCCACCATACACATAAGATGAATAATCCCCTCTTTTCTAATTGTCGAGCCTCATTTACTATTTACAATTAGTATCTTCTCGTAACTACTCAAACATATCCATTTCTTATAACTACTTGTAACTACCCATATGTATCCGTTTATCCCAAAAACTTCCTCCCAACTCCCTTTAACTTAGGTGTACTCTTCCTTTAATAAGTAAAATAAATTGAAGGAATGATTTATCTATCAAAGAACTGAAAAGAATCTTCAATTTCTTTGACCGATGAAAAATTAATTTGATTATCTTATCCTGTAACTTTAAGCTATTCTCAGATGCCATATAATGATCCTCTAGAGTTTCAACTTCCATTATATTTCTACCATGTCACCCTGCTGACCTTTGGGATTATACTTAACGCTCAGCCTCTCCATGGTATATGAAATGTTAAGTTCTTGTGTAATTACATCTTACCTACTAAACACGAGAGCTTTTGTAACTCCTAAGCATCCTTTTATACTTTTATATTTCCTTTATCCAATAAGATCATCTCTTATCTCCAAATAATAAATATATAAATACCATAAAATTGAGCTTCTTTGAGTCATCGGTCCATCTGACAATACTGTCACCTTCCCAATTTTCTTTAATCAAGATCACACACTCCAAATTTCGGAGCCAAGAGTAGAAGAACTGAAATGGAAAACATTCCTGCCTTAAGCTACCTATTGCCACTATGACAGAATTCTCGCCTTCCTTGAAGCTTTTGAGAGACTAAAGCAATCTTGCATCTTTGGATACTAAAAATCTATCAAGTAACTTGACCATGACAATGTCCCATTATTAAGAAGACTTTCCATCAATCCCACCTCTTCATTGAATTTCTTCATACCTTCCCACATTTAAATTTTCGTGTAGCTACCTTGTAACATTAAAATCCCATCTAAATATCAACCATCCTCACAAGTCACAATGATACTATAGAGATCTACTTTCACTCAATAATATTATAGAGATCCGCATTTCATTCCACAAATATCAGAAAGTATGTTAGAGGGCCTAAAGATTTAAGGAATTTGATTACAAACATCAAATCAAGTGGTCCAATTTGGATGGTTAATGGATTTATTTCTCCACTTTGAAACAAAATTTGGATCTATTCTTTTATAATATATCTATCAGTTAGACCTCATCCTTTTAGATTGGAGTCCTTTTTTTAGTTAGTTCGTGACCTCCTTTTTGGGGGCTTGTTTTTTGTATGCCTTCATATTCTTTCTTCTTTTTTTTCTCAATGAAAGTTTGTTTCTTATAAAAAATTTAAAAAAAAACACCTGTTTTGTTTATTCTAAATCTCCCTCTCTCTCTCTCACTATATGGGTCAATAAAACAAGCAAACTGCCTATTTATTCACATATTTCAACCTTTCAGGCTTATTTGTTGAATTTTACGCAACTGATTCAACATCTTTCCCACACACCACCACCACTAGTCTCTTTCGCCCACACAAAAATATATATATAATTTCTCCCACTTTTCATATTTTCTATTATCATATATCTATTCATTTTCTTCCAATTATTCTGCCTGAAGTTTTAAGGAATTAATTGCAAACATCCTAACTTAAATCATTCAAGAACTTAATTCAGCATATATCAGAATGTCCAAATTGCTTTTCCTATGAAAATAAATATATTTGAAAACAAAAATGCACAAACTCTATTGTATTTTCTGATATTTTGCCCATATCCATCGGCTTTTTTAATAATATCTTCTAGATCCAAGACCCAATCTATCCTTAAGTTAAATCTAGGAGACTAAATTGCCTAGTATGCACCCAACATAATATTGAATAGTTGTAGTAAAATGTCAACCTTCTTTGTCATTTATCACTAACAGAGCTGCAGCACCCCCTGCCTGTGCAAGTTCTGCCTTAATTGTGAAGTCACATTCACCACGTATAGACAAGGCAATTAATCCAGATAACTGCAGAGAAGAAAAAGGTAAATCATAAGCACTAATGGCTTGGGAAGACACAAGAGTGATCTGACATCAATTCAGATTAGTAAAGTAAAACACAAATAATATCTTTATGTCAAGAAAGCTCGTCTCAAGATTTCAAGGTCGTCTCAAAAAAAGGAAAGGGCTAAAAACTCAAATTAAATCAATTAGCTCGCTAACTTCAAACAACATGTAAACTCGTGAAAATATATGCAACCACAATTACAGGTTCAATTTTTTAAACATACATACATACATATATATATATTCAAAAAAAAATCCATGACCAGCACACCAAAGTAGTTCTGAACTAGATAAGTCCATGAATCAGTTTTACATTGCAACTGAAATTATGTAACAATGGGAATGAATGTACAAGGTTTCTAAATGGGTTTAAATTATTAATGATGACTTTCAAGGGACGCTTGAATAATTATACAACAGCACTAATTGATGTCAACCTGATTATACAAAAGTATAATAATGTCTCAAATATAATCACTTAAATCTAAAGGTCAATTGAGCCAGAATAACTAATCATCACCTTCGAAGTAGAACTAGAACAACCATTTATAGGATTCGTAAAAACAGCTGGCAATTTGAGATCATCTTCAGCCTGAGAAGGCAGCAAAGCCCCAAATCTTGCACTTAGACCAACTAAGGTTTCATCTTCAGCATCATTAACCCAGCTCTTAACTTTGACCTGAAGAAAGAGCAGCAAAAAGACAAAATTAGCTTCTCATATGCTCAAAGGGAAATCCATCACTATTATGCTAAGCCTTCAAAAATTCAAATGCTTCACCTCATTCCACAAAAATTAAAATAAAAAGCATCACAAAGATGTGGCAGTCAATAATCACTTGTCAATCTTGTCTTCTAGCATAACTAATTTAAACGCCTTCATCAAGAGGAATAAAATATTAGAAAACCAAGTCAAACAAGGAACTCCAACTGTTAAGGAATAAAAAACAAAATAATGCCACAACAAAATTAAACACAAAAGTTAAAAGAGAGGTACTAAAATATGTCCAAATCCAGTCTTCCTCTAAGGACCCACTATACCCATAAATACACTCCTAATCTTGTCAAACCATATGTTCATAAAAACAGCAAAAATAGCCCGTCTGCCAAGGAAACCTTCCCTTTATACTAAACAATGGGGATGCAGAGTAACTACTTCCATCATAGCACAACAAGTCTAGCTTGAAATCAAAATTACCCCAAAGACTTGAAATCTCCACTAAAACTTCTTTGCAAATGAATGTATGGGTCCGATCTCACCAAAGGGGCATGGATCTTCTCCACAAACCGATACAATGTTATAACCAACCAGGCTTAGGCGGAGCGGTTTGACCAAATGTAGTCCACATCAGCACATCCTTCCTAGCCTTCTCATAGCTCCTTTTGGGTACCGTCACATCCACTTGACCCACTTAGAGAGACATGATGGGCACGCCCCTGCATACATACCCTTTAGGTAAGTCCAATCAACACAGGATTATGCCTCTACCTATCTCTCTCATGATGCTTGATCTTCCCCAGGAAGTCAACGGGCTACATCTTGAGGAACTCAACTGTTTCTTCAAATGTCCAATTAGAGGATGATTTGCGCCACCAATCACAGGCATCTCAACAAATGTCCCCACCTATAAATATTTTTTTAATTCACAAAAGAAAAGGTATGGCATCATCATACATTCTCTCATGAATACTTTATAAGACTTTCTGCCTAATGATAACCACGCTACAACGGGCATTTGTCTCCAATAACTGAATCCTCATTCCATACACCACCCTCCATGCAATCCGCTCACATCTCTACACCATGTTACACCTTGCACATATACCTTACATGCACCCCAGCACTCAAACGTAGGTGTTTCTCTTCTTTATAAGAACTACACTTTCATTGAGAAAAATGAAAAAAAACAAGGGGCAAACAAAAAGACAACCCAATAAAAAGAGCCTAACTAAAAAACGAGCTCCAATGACCAATTAAATAAAATAGGGCCTACAGGATTATTACAAATATCCTTGTGCACCGACGCCTAAAGAGAAACCTAGAACTTGATAAGAGACCAAATTTCTTCCCAGCATCTCTCAAAACTCCTAAAATCATATTGTTTCTCTCAAGCTAAAGGCCCTACATATTACATAATAGTACAAGCAAAAACACCCTGTCTCACCATGAAGGTGAAGATGCAGCTCTTCAACCAAGGAAAAGTAATTCCTGAAGTGGATCTAAACCACACCAGACCTTTGAAATAAATAAAATATCCAAATCAATGAGGCAAATTAACAGCTCCCGAGAATGTGGTCAAGCTCTTCTGAGGCCTTCCAACACAAGATGCAGCATTGTGGGCCTATAAGGAAGGAAGACTTCCTTGAAATATGGTCAAGGGTTTAACTTTTCCATGAAGGACCTTCCACAAAAAAATTGACTTTCTTGAGAATTTTAACCTTCCAAAGCAAGGTGAAAATATGGGAACTAAACGAGGAGGGGTCAACAAGACAACGAAAGAACGAGCTACAAGAAAACCCCTATGAAAACTTAAGATCCCCAAAAACGAGCATCCCTCCTCCCCCGAACAACAGAAAAGTCACCAAGGAACGGCAACAGATCCACAATTTTTGTTGTTTCCCTAATGGACAATGGATGACGGAGCCCAAGAAAACTGGAAGAGCCCATACCGACAAAAGGCAAAATAGAGGCCACCCAATGACACCTCGTGGAGGACCGCAACTCGGCAAGTATAAACAAGGAAACAACGAGTAGAAGGGTCAATTCCCAGACCACTAACCCTCCCAAAACGAGTATCAGACCCATCACCCACAAAACATTAAGTTAACTAAGAAAAAGAAGAGAACCCTTCAGCAACAGATTTCCACGGGTTTCTAAAAGTGCCTTTCGATCCCTACCAAAGGACCACTCAAAAGGATGGAGACCATACTTACCCCCAGCAATCGATTCTTAAATGCGGATGGAACTCAAACAGTAATTTCAATCTCATAAGATGGCTTTATAAAACGCTATTCCTGCTTTAGCTAAATCCTTTCAAAAAATTATACGCAAGTCTCACAATACGATCATCAATCCCAAAATTAGATCGACCCAAAATAAAGAAACAAACAATTGGCGAAAATGCAATCCGCAATAAAACTAATCGAAACCCAAGATGCCCAGATGGATGGCAACGCACAAGAAAACTAAAACAACAAAAACAAAATGGGAAAACAGTACCAATTGGAAGGGATTGTTGCAATTGCCGGACTTGGGAGCGGAATCATCATCGCGCGTGACATCATCGGCGAACACGGATGAGATGGCGAGGAGAAACAGGACTGAGAAGAGAAGGGTGTTTCGACCTCTCGCCGGAAAAGAAGAGAACGCCATGTGAGCCCCCGAATTCCCTCAGATTCAGATGGAAGAAATGGAGTGATGGATGGATTGTAGGGAGGGAAAGGGGGAGCGGGAAGAGGGAAGACTGCACAACGGAGAGCTTTTTCTTCCTCCGGATCTTTTACCCGTCCAAAAATGAGATGACGTCATATATCCATTTTAAAGACCATCTATATATACGCGGGACCCACCCCTTCATTTACAAGTTCTTCGAATGGATCATGTAAAATTGGATGATGTTTATTACCACACCCAATTCTTGCCCACTAAATTGTCAAACTTTGATCTCCAAAATTCTCTCCTCAAACCAACAAACAAATAAATCGTTCGGACCTTTATTTAGCTTAAAACAACACTTGCCCTTTCCACAAAAAAAAAAAAAAAAATATATATATATATAGATAC
>JAOANK020000029.1:2009736-2019834 GCA_026257165.2 Telfairia occidentalis | reverse complement strand
AAAAACACAAATGAGATGAATTATCTAAAAATGACTTAAAAGTAAAATTCTTCAAAATACTAATAATAATAAAAAAAATATTTATAATTAATAATATCACTTTTGAATGTAGTATATCAAATAAATTTATTATAAATTTTTTTTTTAAAAATGTAAAATATAAATAATATATTTATGGATATTTATTTATGAAAAAGTTATTAAATTAAAAATCATAACAAACACTTTTACTAGTAAGTAAATAAATTTTACCCAAGTATTTTATGATTTATTAATGTAGCACTTGTAATCGAAGTACTTTTCCATAAATTGCGAAAACACGCCATTAGTCACGTGGATCTTCAAACTACGGGTCGTTTATCGGACTAGCTATAAATTGAAAAATTTTCAACCATTTCCGCGCCAAAATTCCGAAAACCTACTGGTCTCGGCAAGAGATTACCAGAAATGTTCTTCGGCGATTCACAGGATCCGGAGGTCGAATCAGCAGAGGAAGACGACGGTCAATCAATTCCTCCACAATCATGCTCCAATGGCCACCGATCATCGCTCTGTCTCCACACAAAGGAAGGAGGAACAATTTGCCTCCTCTGTTTCTCCAATCTCATCTCCGATCCCCATTCTCCCACAGTTCACGTCTCCTATGCACTTTCCCAGTTCTCTCAGGCACTTTCTCAGCCGGCATTTCTCCGCACCTTCCTCACTTTCCACTCTCACTTCATTGTCTCTCCCTTCGTCGCTGCGCTTTCCTTGTTCGATGACGAGCCCATCGCTCGCCAAGTCACTGATCTTGTTCGCGAGCTGTGTGATGTCAGCGGCGCTGTCGATGATGGATCTCTTTGCGATGATTTTATTGCTAGAGTTTCGGATCGGCTTTCGTCTGGCGCGTTGGCTTGGAGTCGTCGTCAGGTGTATATGGTAATGTTGTCTGTTTTAGAGCTCTGGATTTGATTTTTGTGTCTGTTCTCTTTTTTCGTTGCCGAAAGAGTGAGAGATTTTAGTTCCTTCCCTATAGCTTCATTGCTATGGAATCCTTTTGAACTATCGGACAAAAAATCTCCACGAACAAATTAAGCACAACGATGGCCTCGTATCAAATCTCGTGGCAGGCCTTGAATTACCGAGGTGATAAACTGAGCAACTCGAAAGTGGAAAATTATCTTGAGTAGGGATTTTATGCACGTTTTGATTTCATCTTCATATGCAGCGAGGAGATACGGGGAGAGATACTTTTTGTTCTATACAAATTTTCTACTATTCAATATGCATCTGACCATAGCACTGAAATTGATGTTCTCTCTGCGTTTTGCCCGAAACTCGTATACCTATCTTTGGAGGCGCTCATGAAGACTCACAATGACGATGTCAGATTGAACTGTGTAGGTTTGTCAACTTCTTCAAAACTACGTTGGATTAGCTACAGATTCTTGATACCGTCTTACGGTTTCCCCTTCCTCCAGATATATGTTTAAATGCTATTTGCATTCAATTATTCTCTGAGAGACCTGTTCGAATTTTAAAGTGAAGTTTTCGACATTTACTTTGCCACTAGAATTCAAGGCATGATACCATCGGAAAGGAAGTCCTTATTTATTTCCTCTAAAGCCCTAGTTTCAGGTCCAGGCTTGTAGGCAAATGAGTTAGGTCAGTATTTTACAAATCTCCCCGACAGTTCTCCTAGTTAAGACAGGGAAATGATGGTATTATCAGGAGACATTTGTCAATTTAATAAGATTTATAACCAATATGAGCAAAAACTTAATTAGTTAAGACATATCTCCTCATACCAAAAAGTCATGGATTCAAATTTGTACTCCCACATATTGTTGATCTCAAAATTTAATAAGACTTATTTCTGGTTTATAATTAATAGCGGATGGTGCATAGGAGTTCAGGTGATGTTATGAATGTTTGCATTTTCACTCTGACGAAGTAAAGTTTCTCATTTCTCATCTTCTCTTATCTGATAGGTATTGATTTGTTTTGTAGCACTTTTAACTGTTTTGGCTCAAAGAGGGCTCTTGGGGAGTGGACATGAAAACTATTCAAAGTTTAACGAGAAGGAACCAGATGAACCTGCTTTGAATATTTTGTTTGCTGAGGCTATCAAAGGTCCTCTGCTTTCGTCAGACAGAGAGGTCCAACTTGGCACACTGGAGCTAGTAATTCGTTATTTGTCCTCAGAAGGCACTTCCATCAAGGAGATCCAACTATTGGTCGAAGAAAATATAGTGGATTATGTATTTGAGATAGTACGATTTTCAGGTGAGCTATCCTTACCCTAATTTTAGAACGAGCATAATCTGCTAGAGATAAAGATATCTAGCTACTTTGGTGTTGTTAAACACAAAAAAGCTACGCATTCTTTTTTCAAAAGAGAACATATGCCACAAACTTCAAATTTTAGGATAATGAAATGACTTGAACGTTGCAGAAGGTAAGGATCCCCTGGCAAAGGCTTGTCTTCAGGCCCTTGATCTTCTTTCAGGAGCTGAACACCCCTTCAATCAGAGGCTTGCGGTTGGATTTGCCACCCTAATTCCAGTGCTGCGTCATGTCGCTGAAGTTCCTTTCCACCCAGTTCACACCCAAACTCTTAGTCTCATTTGGAAATGCATTTCTCAATGTCCTGGAGTCGTGTCTTCATCTCACATTGAGGAACTCGTTCTTGTATTGACAAGTATGCTCCGTAAGAATGTGAATGGGGAGATGGGCATACATCCAGACACTTTCGCAACAGCCTGCTCAACCTTGGTCACTCTTATGAAGTCTCCATCGCTCAGGGTGCCACATCTGGCAAGATCAGTTCAAGAAGTATTAGGACATGTAGTTTTATTTTGTCTCAGTTCATTCGAGACACAGCCAACTCAACTTTTGCATTCTTTATACCTTCTCAAGGAGTTTTATGTGTATAGTCATGTCAATAATTTCATTGACGACCCCATTACCAAAGATATGAAAAATTGTGCTCTTGATGTATGTACGGCACATTTATTACCCTGGCTTTTAGCAACTATCAATGTAGTTGAAGAGGAACTTGTCTTGGGGGTACTGGAAACTTTTCATTCGATTTTGCTTCAAGATCCTGACATCAGAGCCATAAATTTTGCAAACACACTTCTATCAGTTTCTTGGTTCAGTTTCTCTTTTGGATGTCTAGGCTCATTTCCTTCTGAAGAAATGAAATGGAGAGTGTATCTAATGCTCAGTTCTCTAGTGGATGTCATCCTCGGAAATGATTCTGGACAATGTATTAGAGAAGCTGTATCATTTCTGCCATCTGATCCAGTTGATTTACTGTTCCTACTCGGACAGAAAAGCTCCAATGACTTGGAGCTCTCGTCTTGTCAATCTGCCATTTTGCT
Organism: Telfairia occidentalis; assembly: GCA_026257165.2. Taxonomy (NCBI): domain Eukaryota; kingdom Viridiplantae; phylum Streptophyta; class Magnoliopsida; order Cucurbitales; family Cucurbitaceae; genus Telfairia; species Telfairia occidentalis. The sequence goes on along the minus strand of JAOANK020000029.1, from coordinate 2,016,469 downwards.
GTTACTATATACATGTTCATTGTACGACGATAGGTAACAAACTTCTGTTTCTTCTTTCTGATATTTCACTTCCTGGTATACATCTTTTGCCTTCGACTCACCACATTAATGCCTCTTTGCCAGACTTGCTGATGAGAAGATGGTTTTAGGATCTCTGGAACAGTATATTCTAGTCAACAAAAGTGGCTTGATTTGCAGATATCATGACCCATTTACAGTCACGCAACTGGTGAATATATATGGTTTTTGTAGGTCTGTTGCTGATACTAGTTGCCACATTTCCTACAGTCCAGAAGCTGAGAGGATACTGTTCCAACTGGTGACTGAAAGTGAATGGGATTTGCTTTCTTCAAGGATCCACAGGTCATCGTTGAAATGGTTGTTTAAACAAGAGAAAATAAAACATCCACTCTGTTGTCAGGTCATGAAAATATGCCAAATCCTTGGCCCAAACGGGACCGGTACCACCCCCGTCCACAATCAGTATATTGGTGCGCGAGAAATTGCCGAATTAGTTGCAGAAGGAGGCAATTATGCTGCAATCTTTCTAATACGCTTGCTGGAACGGCTTGTTGAGGAAGGTGTCGAACATGAAGTAATTTCGGTGGTGAACTTTTTGTCAACCATCGTGAATAACTTTCCAAGTTCTGTAGATCAATTACGCGTGCATGGCATAGGAAATGCAATAAAGCATCTCTATTACGATGCTAACAATTCATACTCTAAACAAACATTTACAGCTGTCTTACTGTTGGTTTTCAGCATTTTGAGATCAGGGCATTCTGGAATACTTTCCGATGATGAAGCTTGGCTTGCGGTAACTGTGAAGGTAACCAGGTTTCAATGTTCAGATAGATGATTTATTTTTTCTTAGTTTTAAGCAATCATTGGAAAATTCCCGTTTCTCTTTGAAAGCTGCTCGACTGCTTTTCTCCAATTGATATATCGGATAGGTGGACTCCTGAAAATCTGTTAGTTATTGCAAATTTATCCTTGATTCTGCACCACTCAACGAATGGAGGACTCGTTGAAGCTTCAAAGTCCGTACTTTTTCATACTCCCCTAGCATCTGCAATCAAGTCTGTATTGCTTGAAGCTTGCTCAAAGGGACCTGCTTTAATTGATGATCATGAGGGAACAAATATGGGAAGAACTGTAATTCTTGCCCTTTTTCTTGTTTACTTTTCGATGAGAAGGTTAGTGTCCCTGCCCCTACTAGATGGAATCGACGTTAAAATGAAAATGTTCTAATCTTCTTTTAAAGTAATCGATCCAACTCACTCCTTTGTTTTCCCCTCACTTCTTTCAGTATTCAAGCTGTTCTATCCGAGGCGGTCGATTGGCAAAACAATCTTGGTCAATCAAATGGAACTCAGCTCTCTTCCATTGGCATCTCCTGCCACGATTTGTGTAGACTCCTGCATTTTGGATCTGGTTCAATTAAACTCGTGGCGTCATATTGCCTGTTCGAGTTGTTCACTCGATTATCAGAGCAAAGAACTAGCAAACAGGAGGAGCTGAGATGTACCACAAATTACCTTATGTCCATGATCGCTACATTGGAAGGCTTGGTTGTCTACGGGGATCATCGTGTTGCTACGAATTGTAGCCTGTGCCTATCAATGGTTTTAGGTTGGAAAGAAATGAATATGCAGGAGACGAGGGTCATTCTAAAGAACAGGTGGTGTAGGATAATCGTTGAAGAATGGGCAGCTTCAATGTCGCTGTCATGTTTGGCTTTTAATGCATTCATTGGTCACAAACCTGGGATTTATGTAGCAGTGGCGTTGTTGAAGCTGCAGAAGGATTTTGGCTGGATGCGATCAATATTCGATCAAGCATGCATCTCTGGAATAATTGAAAATGTCACAACCAGTAATTTGAGCGCGGAGATGGTATCTTTTTTTCGGGAGCTATTGAACTCTGAATTCATGCAGGCTGATCAAATTTCCAGCCTAAATTTGGTTCTTCAGGTAACGTTTCCTAGAACCCTATTGCGTCAAATTCTTCATCCTTCGGAGTTCTATCATTAAGCGTTTGAGGCGTCCGATATTTAGAACCTGGAATACAAAATAACCTCATACTCTTTCAGAAACCTATGGTTCATATTTTCGCCAATTCAAATGTACTTTTCAGTTCATCTTTCTACCATATGCTCATTATTATAATTATTGATTTTTTTTTAACTGACTTATAAATTAAAAGATTATAATGTAACTCTGGTCTCATCAGGCTTGCAGGAAGCAGATATACTATGCAAATGATGGAGGTACTCAAACGGAGGAAGAAACTGGGAGTGTGTTTGCTAATGTGGATGACGATCTGGGTGAAGCTTGTGAGTATCTCATTCACTTGATGCAATCAGATTCACACGAGAATAAAAGATTATTAAACGAAATTGAGTTGTTTTCTAGGGCTTTAGCAGTGAAGGATCACAGCTAATCTGGAATCTTTACAACTCATTGATTCATGAATAACTGTTACAAATACATCAAATTTACAAAACAAAACGTAGATTGTAGTTTTGTACATAAAAATCTCCCCGCTGTAAGGTTTCATGCAAAAGTTCTCTCGGTTGTCAATGGGCGGTCAAATCCCTTGAAAATTTTGATGTAGGTATATGCAATAAGCTAGTTTATCTGGTTTTCAGTTTGATTCCCCCCTTCTTTTCAAAACTAAATCAATGAGTCCTTCATAAGTCCAAATTTTGTTTTCCCTATCCTTGGGTTCCAGGGAAGCGTATGCCTCTTCACAGTTTTGAAGGAAATTCCCTTTTCCAAATGCAGCTAGAACCAGTGAGTCGGTGTTCATCTCCACAGCTCTAGATAGCAAGTTCGTCCTTCTCCATGCTTCCAAAGTTCCGGTTCCATCAAATCTTTCGTTATTAGCATCTAATAGAATTCCAATGGTAACTATATCAGGTTTGACATGTCTTGCTCGAATTTCAGAGAACAGTGTTCGGAGACGCTTAAAATCTTCCATTTTCAAATAAGCTAGGAGTATAATGTTTGCAATAGTCACATTCCAAATTTCATCAGCGTTGTCCATTTCCTGAACAACAGAGTCCATACCCCTTCGACTTGACAGACAGGCATGTGATAGAAGACGCAGGCACCAAACAAGATCCGTCTTCCCGGCTTTGATGTAAAGATCGATACCCAAGCTCTCTAATCTTGAATACATATGGTTCTGAATATAAACTAGAGCCAATATTCTGATTAGATCCTCCTTAATATTGGTCTTCGAGTTCAGGATCCTTCTATAGAACATTTCCATTTTATCCAAGATACCAAATTTGGCATAAGCTTCCAACATGGCAACCAAAGTGGTCGACTGCAAATTCATTCTTTTTGAAAGCATAGTTTGGTATAGTCCTTCCATCTTTTTAAGCAATCCACCTTTGGAGAACTCTCTGATAAGCATATTGTAAGTTATATGGTCTGGAAAACATCCATCCAATTCCATTTGTTTCAAACACTCAACCATCTCATCATACATTCTGTATTTTCCATAGGCTTCAATTAGGCCATCATAAGTATCGGCTTCTCGAGCCATATCGATTTCTTTCATCTCATTGATGAAAACCATAGCATTTTCAAACTTACCTCTTGTAGCAAAACCATGGATGAGCGAATTGTAAGTACCCAAAGATGGTTGAAGCCCAAAACTTTTCATATCTTGAAATGCTGATACAGCATTATCCAGAAGGCCATCTTGACTCAATAGAACTATTACCTTCTCGTAGTTACTCTCACTGATCCGTGATCTCTCGATGTTTTTCCACGCATCAAACAGCTGCACAAAGTTTCAAAATTTAATTCACTACAGGCACTAGAACTCCAAAAAGTTATTAGGTCCAAGCCACTATACAGATCTCAAATGGTACCAAATAATCATGCCCCTACAGGATTCCAAAAAGAACCAAGAATACTAATGGTGGTTAAAAAACAAAATCAGAATCTTATTTCTATCAACTTTCCTTAGTTTGCGCCAAACCGAGCATGACTCAATTGGTTAAAGACATATCTTCCTGACCAAGCGGTTATGGGTTCATTGACCTCAAATTCTCCTATCCCGACATGTTGAACTAAAAAAAAAAAAAAAACTTTCCCTAGTTTGCAGTATGAAGCCCCGTTAAACAAAATTATGGAAATATCATAACAGAATAAAGGATCATGGCCGCAGAGAGTAGATTCTCAGTCTTATCTATATATTTTCTTGGCAACCAAACAGAAGGACAGCTGTATAATGTCAATTAGGCAAATTCCTTTTGCCTTCTGCCGAGTGAGAGGCAGAGAGGGGGAGATGATTGTAAAATTTAGGTTAAAAACACATTTTTTAACCATTTTCGTCCTAAGAGAAGCCAAAGTATATATTAATAACAAAAGCTGTAAGACAAGCAGCACCTGGAGGATTTCTTGGGATCTTGAACCTTCTCTAAGGAATTTTACAACAATCCAGAAATGGTCTCTACTCCAATCTCCATGTTCCCTAAGTAACAGCAGAGGACAGGAATCCCTTTTGTGGAGGTCGGAAAGCAAAGTCTTGAGGGCATGGTGTTCGTGAAAAGTCTCTACTAAAAGAGTCGCATGTTTTGTGGGACTATGCGTTGGAACTGCACGAGTTGTTAGGGATAGTAGAGGCTTGGCGTAGGGCACTTGGATTGGGATTTTGAAGGGCACGCCGCTGCTTTTGTTAGGGTAAAACGGGTATGAAGAAGCAGAGTATGGAAAAGGGAGCCGGAAGCCCAGTTTCAAACCAGTACGGTCGTAACCATTGAAAACAGAAGTTCCCATCGAGACGCTCAGAATCTCTCAGTCCATTTTCATTTAACCTTATTTCACTTCAAAACTATTTCCGCGCATTATGCCTTAGCCACATTATTCTTCGACCAAAATGGTTTAAATTCTTACTATAATAATAATAATAATAATAATAATAATAATTATTATTATTATTATTATTATTATTAGTTCAACTCATCGGATGGTGAATATATATATTCCAAGCCGTTGAGATGTGCCTACCTACTCACATGTTGAACTAAGGAAAAAATATGAAAGAAAGTGGTGATATTTGCGCTAATATCCAATTCTCATTGATTGATTTATTGTGATTTACAAATATTATTATAATTTTCATCATGTGGCTAAATTTCTCAAAATGTTTCCAAAGATGTTCAACTTCCCAATATTTTCACACTTGCTATCTCTTTAATCGAAAACCTATTTGATTCCTTTTATTTTTTACCCAATTCAAATCTTAATATAACTAGTCTATCATTTAAAAAAAAATTTAAGCACTTTTTATTAGGCATTTTCAAACTACTTTCGATTATTAAAAATTCTAAATTTTTTTTAATCAGTTAAAAATATTTTTCAAAATTTTAACAAGCACGATTAATTTTAGAAAAAATATTTTTTCATCAATAAACTATTTAAAAATCATACCAAATACACTTTATGTCAACTTGTTGCATGATTTTGGTATATTTAAAGAAAATATGTATTAATTGAGGAAACTATTAGTATATAGTAATGAAGGAATGTTTTAAGAGATTCGAGGTTATATTGAAAATTTTGAAACCTATTACTAAATTATAATTAGATATTACATTAAAATTATAATTAAATTGAAAGATAAAATTATAGGTTGGATCCATAAATTTTTAAGGCTTTGTCTATTTAAAAAGTTTAAAAAGTTTTTAATAAATTTTTGACCTAATAAAGTTAAATTTATTTGATTCCTATATTAAAAAAAAAATATATATATATTTTAGCTTCATGCTAAAATTTCAATTTTTTATTTAATGGGTTCATTTCATTAACTCAATAAGTTTAACATGTATGCCACGGGATGCCAAAGTTTATCTAATGTCAACCCATCATGTAATCTTTAAATAATATATGTAAAAGCTAAATTAACAAAGTTGATATAGGAACTTATTAGATATATAACTTTTGAAAATTTTGAGAATTATTATATATGTTTTTTTAAAGTTTTGGTATTAAATCAACACATTTTTCAAAGTGTAGGACCAAACTTATAACTTAACTTACCTTTCTTTTTGTTCAAGAATGTAGGTAAAAATTTGAACATCTAACATTTAAAATGTATATTACCTTGACTAGTTGGCAATTTAACCAAATTTAGATTATATTAATAGAATAGGGAAATTTACTTTATTCTTGATGCCCTCAAATGTACTTCAATTTTGGTTAAATTACAAGTCCACGAACCCTGTTTGTCTAATACGTTTTTAAACTTTAAAAAATGTCTAATAAGTCATTGAACTTTAATTATGTCTACTACATCTTTAAACTTTAAAAAAATGTGTAAGCCTAAAATTTTAATTTTGTGTTTAATTAGTCTTAAGACTTTTAATTTTGTGTTCAATATGTCATTGATCTATTTGACATTTTATAGACTTAATATATAAAAATTGAAAGTTCAAGTTCTATTAAATACAAAATTCAATTATAAATATAATGTATCCACTAGTTTTAGAAAAAGTCGAATAAATTAGAAACATATTAGACACAAAATTAAAAGTTAAAAACATATGTTTAACATTTTTTAATTTTAATGATTTGTTAAATCTAAAAATAAAAATTTAGAAATTTATCTGACACCCATTGAAATTGATAGATAGACTAACCAAGTAATTTAACATTTATCTTCAAATGGACGAATTTGAGCATATTTCAACCGTTTGAACCAAAAGTTCTTCATT
>JAOANK020000029.1:1972892-1990512 GCA_026257165.2 Telfairia occidentalis | reverse complement strand
AAAATATTATTTTGAACTAAAAATAATAAAACTAAAAAAAAAAAACTTTAAACTTAAATAAATGATAAAACTAATAATCTTCAAGACTAAATTAGAAATTTGTTCATGTATCAACCAATAAATCGTCAATCCAAAGTAACACCTATAAAATATTATAGTCCCCGAAAATATTATGTTGAACTTAAAAATAATAAAACTAAAAAAAAAAAAAACTTTAAACTTAAATAAATGATAAAATTAATAATCTTCAAGACTAAATTAGAAAATTGTTCATGTATCAACCAATAAATCGTCAATCCAAAGTAACAACTATAAAATATTATAGTCCCCGAAAATATTATGTTGAACTAAAAATAATAATCAAATAACGAATTTTTTATGAGGATTTAAAATCAAATATTTTAGACTATTTGTATAGTTGGTTCCCCAACTTTGTAAATAGTTTTAAAAACACCTTCAAAAGATTTAACCCTCCATTTGGAATCAAGAAAATTTAAGAAATGATTTTAAATCCAAAACTTTATGATACTAGAAATGTTTTTAAATTCTATCTTGTTCATAATTTTTTTTAAATAATGTAGTTACAAAATTTATTTGAATGTCTACTGAGAAGTAATACTAATATAAAATTTCAATCATGATTTATTAATAGTAAATCAAATTATGAACAAAAAAAAAGAGTTAATTTAGTAATTTACCTACTAAAGCTTTCTTTTAATCTAAAAATATTTTTAAGCAAAAACAAGATTGAAAATAAATAACAAACTACATAATTAATTTAAAATCTCTAAGAAACAAATAAATCAGGAAAAAATGAAAGGTGAAAATAAAAATTTTCAAACATGAACAAAATTGAAATCCCCAAGGGATTTTGTTGAGATTTGATTATAACGAAAATGGTAAATTTTAAAATTTCATTAATCATAGACAATTTGTATAATTTAGCCAAATAAAAAGGGCAAAAAAAAAAAAAAGGATCAAAATTGAAAAACTTCCAAATGCTCCACAAACAATTAGGGCATTATGGGGCAAAATTGAGGAATCATACACAAGCCCTAAAGCCTCTTACAAACTTCCTTCATCAAATCGGGATTGGCCCTCTGGAAATCGCAGAGTTCGTCGAGCGAAATGAAGCCGTTGCCGTCCTTGTCGATCTCCGACATCCGCCGCCGGACCTCTTCCGGCGAGGAGGAGCCGAGTGCGTGCAGAGCGCTCTCCAGCTCCGACAGGGAGATCTCCCCGTCGCCATTGCTGTCGAACCGCTTGAAGATTCGCTCGCATTCCGCCCTGTTTCGCTCCTCGTCCCCCATTTTCCTTCTCTTCTCTCAGAATCCAAATAGTTTTTGGAAGTTGTGTGGATTGGATTTTGTAATGTGGAATTGCGATAACGGAATGGCCTTTGGAATCGGTGTTTTTGGCACGTACGTGAGAGCTAAAATTATGGAAATTTTTGCTCTCCAACCACATGAGAAAAGAAAGGCTTATGTTTTAAAAATTTTCACTTATACTCTTAACCACTAATCATCTTAATCTCTAAATTAATCCTTCTAAATAATCATTCATGTGAGGTGGATTAAAAAATTAACAACGAATTTTGTTCTATCTAATGGTTATTGATTCTTGCCACTTTGTCGTTTACATGAATCTGAAAGAAATTTCACCTGAGAAAAAGGAGGAAAATCACTTTGATCTCTTATTTCGGAAAAAAATATATTCTATTTGATCTCGAAGTTCTCATATAGCACTTCTTCCAATCCTGAATGGGAGATCACTTGTAGGCATGATATAATGCTAATCCATGTTCTACACAACCAAGGAAGCATTATTTTTTTAAAACAAATGAGCATCAGTATTATTAGTACATGTAATATGTAGTGACTATCACATACCATCGAATTTGAACAGAAGTAGACATAATTTTAAAAAATAAAAAACTAAAAACGAAATAAATAGTTATCAAACGGACCCTTTGACTTTTATTTTGGTATTGGTATGTGACTTTTGAGAGTAGAGATTTTCGTGAGATATTCGTCTTCCTTGTTCAACGAACAAATTGCTATTGATGAGTTTGATTCAACTTGAAGAGGGTAATTGTGTTTCATGTTCTAAGATTATTAATCATTCACCTATTGCTAGTGTTTCTAATATTTCGACAGGCCACTCTCTCGAACGAACCTTTGACCAGCTTGCAGTGGCTTCCCAGTTTTGGACATGATGTGATTTTAATTATATGTGTGTTAATGTGTGCATGTATTAGAGTAGCTATTCACAATAGAATTTTTGGAGAAATTTATTTCGTGGAAATGAATTTGATTTTATTGATTTTGTGTAGTAGTACAATATCTAATATATAATCGTTTGATGTTTTCTCTCTACTTTATACTTCACTTCGAGGACTGATGAGCTTGTTCTCGAGTAGGGGGAATGTAAGTCGTTGACTTTAGTTTGTTGAAGAATCTTTTCAGTCTTTGATTTTTGCGTGTTTAGAATCTTCTAAGTCTTCGACTTTTGATGAAGAATCTTCTAAGTCATCAACTTCTGGTTGTTGAAGAACTTCAGCTTCAAGCTTATTGAAGAACTTCGACTTCAAGCTTATTGAAGAACATCGACTTTGAGCTTGTGGAAGAATTTCGGCTTCAAGCTCGTTGAGGAGGAAGATCGATTTCTTGAAGTCTTCTAATAGTCTTGGATCTTCTGAATTCTAGGTCTTTTAAAATCTTATAGAGCTTCTGAATCCTCTGAGTCGAAATTCTTATGAATTCTCTGGTATTCTCTCTGAATTCTGAATGAACGTAAACGAGGAAGAACTCCTTTTTAGACTTTGATGGATCTCATATGAACTTGGGTTTGAATTTGACTTTTGGGCCCAACTATTAGACTTGAGTTTATTTAAATTTAATTAAGCTATTTTTAATGGGCTTGAATTATTTGAGTCATCTCAATTCTATTTTACTAATTTTGGCTTATTTGATTTTTAGCCAATCACGTGACACAATCCATTAGACCAAATTATGTTGACTAAATAAGTGACATTATTTAATTTTCCAATTTTATGTCTTTTAATTTTAATTTAAAGACAAGTGTAAATTTTTAATTGGTCACGAAATATATCACTCAACAACAGTAGCGTAAGTTGGTTAAGACAAGCATTGACGACTTAGATATTTAGGTGAAAAATAATAGTACTGATCAAATTGGTGAATTTAAAATGCAAAAATTAAAATAGACTTTTTGTTTGTCGAGTCCAAAATGATTATTGTTTTTTGAATAAATTCAATTTTAAAAGTTAAATGACCAAAATGAAATAATAAATTATGCTCATAGTGCTAAACAGAGCATACTCAATTGGTTAATCCATAATATTTCCGATCAAAAGGTTGTGAGTTCAAATTCCCACCCGCACACATTGTTGAACTAAAAAAATATTATGCTCCTACTCGTTTTGGCATGAAGACATACTTTTAACCAGTTGAGTTATGTTTACTTTTTTTTCTTAGTTCAACATTTGTAGAGACAAATGATCGAACCATTAGCCTCTACAATAGTAATACATGTCTTTATTTATCGAGCCGAGCTATGTTGGATTTGGCATGTTGTCTCTTAATTTGTTCAATTGAATTTTACATTATGCCATTTTGCTAAACAAATTATTTAATATATATGTCACATCCAAACAAACGAATCAATTAATGTTGGATATAAATATTTTTCTTAATCTAGTTAATGATGGAATAGGGTTTCTTGTTTCCAGTTTTAGAAAAACACGTGCTTCATTATTATTTACTGTTTATTATTTCTCAATTTAAGAGACATTCCTAAAATTGTATTTCAAACAAAACAAAAATATTTGGTTTCTTGCTCACGGGTTATATTGGCTCATTTTAATAAATTTATTGCACATACTTATGTTAAAATTATGATAAAAATGAGATTAAAAAAATGAATAAAATGATCATTTAAAAAAAAAGAAGAAGAACTACATACAAACATTTTAAGAGTACGAGAACTAAAATAGATAAAAGTTGAAATTATCAAAACTACTTGAGAGTTTAGCGGTAAAATTTGAGATTAAGTGTGCGCGTGCCCTTGGTTGTTATTGGCGAAAGATTTTCTAATTAAAAAAACAAATTCAAACTTATGTGGGTGATCAGAGTGCACATAATCAAGTTTGGGATAAATGTGAGGTTCTTTTGAAACAAACACAACATATATTTAATATTGAGACATTTTTTAATAGAATGTCAGACTATTGAACTCAATTAGGTGCCTCAAATGATTGTGTTCGATTTTTATTACGTCCAATACTTCTATTATGTGGGCATTAATGAGATAGAAGATTAAAAAAATCAATGTAATTTTCTTGAACTTTTACGATGGTTATGTAACTATAACAAGGATATGAAAAATGTGACTTTGCAAAATACTTTGGATAATTTGAAATTGATTGCACCCAATATTCGAAAATTGAAGATATTGTGAATTCTATTGAATTTATGAATATTAAAACTTCTTATTACATTTTTATATATGGTGCCTCTGAATATTCATGGATTCGCCCTTGTTCTCATGTGCATTTAATAAATTATAAAACATACAATAATAACAAAATCGAAGAACTCCAACGTGATTCAACTTGTTAAACCCATCAGTAATTTTTGTACCAAAAAAAAAGAAGAACAAAATCCATATAACTTCAAAGAAAAAATGACAAAAGAACTCAATTTTTATCGAAATCTATAAGTTTTAGAAAAGTTATTCAATGACTAATTTGTTAATGACTTAACTTTGTGTGATACTTGATTTTATTGAAATTAATGAGTTTACGATGATTTCTACATTGTTTTTATGTAAAAATTAATGAGCGAATTAGCATAAAACAATGAGTTAAAATTGTAACATTTTTATAAATTTAGAGTCTAATTCGATGAAATTGAAAGTTTGAGAAAAATTGATACAGCTTGAATGTTGGTGTAAAAATTGATTTCTTTCCGTTAAAAAAAAAAAAACCATGTAAGCAATTGTTGTGAAAAGATACCCTTTAGCTAAGAATATTGAAAAAAGGCCCACAACGAGAGAAGGGCGACAGCTTCGGCTCTCGCCATTTGCGAAGCAAAAGCCCAAATTGGAGTTTGAGTTCGTCTGCAAAGCAAAATTCAAAGGTACAATAACGAGAATTACATATACTTTCTCACTCACTTTCCTTCCCTGGTCTCTACTTTTCTTTGGGGCTCTGCACACGGCGGGAAAAGAACCTTTCTTTCTTTTTTTCCCCAAAACCTCCCTCCAAAATCTAAAGCAAACATCGCCATCGCCATCTCTCTCTTTCTCTCTAAAACCCTAATTTCCAACCCCCATTTCGCTTTTTCTGGCAAAACTCTGCATACCCTTTGCTTCTAGCTACTTCCCCTGATTGCCGCCTCTTTCGGGGGCGTTTTGTTGCTGGAGGGAGCAGAAGTGGTGGGGGCTTTTGCTCTCTTTGTGGGTGTGTGTGTGTTTTGCTTTTGTTGTCAATGGCATTCCCTCTTGGGCAGCGGCCGAAGCCACCAGTTATGGATGGGGAAGATGGAGATGATATCAATATCGATGTCTATAATGCTGGAACTCCAGTCAGGTATCTTTCGCTTGATCATGTCTACTCCACTACGTCTCCGTTTGTTAGTACAAGTGGGTCTTCGAATGTCATGTCCAAGAAAGTGAAAGCTCGGAGGCTTATGGTGAATCACTTCGACGATCTTAATTTCAAGCCCCCTCGTCTGCTCCACGTCTATTCTCGCCGCCGGAAGAAACCCCGCCATTCGTCTGCCAGTCCTTCCTTTTATGGCTCTTTGGTTGAGAAGGTCGAATTGGGTGTTATGAAATCTGAAGCTCGCGAGATGGATGAGATGGTGAATGGTGCGGACGACCACGCAGGTGATTTTGAAGTTGACAGAATGCCGAAGAAGAAGAAAAAGAAGCAAGATAAATATGGGTGCAATGAGCTTGTTAAATTGGAGGTCGATTCCAGCGTTATTCGTGCGATGAATGGTCCTAGGTTGAGAGACTGCCGTAATCATAACAATAACAGTAATAATTCTGGGCAGAGAAGGAAGCGCAATTCTTCAGAGATTTCTGAGAAGCCTATATTCAAATCTCCTACTGCCAAGAGATGGGTCAGGTACTGGTTTTTTATTTTTGAGCCGTAATTTAAGGCCTTGGCGGGAGCAATTGCTTATTTGGAGCTGAAATGTGTTGTTGAAGCATTTGCTATGTAATTTTTCCATCTTGATGTTTACGCAGTCGTTTCACACTTAGTCAATTGTATTTACTGGAATATCATGAATTCTCACAGGTTAAGTTTTGAGGATGTAGATTCGAAAGTGTATATAGGATTACAATGCAAGGCAAGTCCTTCTGCTTGTACTGAAGGGTTTGATTTGGATCACCTTTATGGGATTTGGTTGAAATAATTTGGTTCTCTGGGACATCACAGGTTTATTGGCCATTGGATGCTGATTGGTACTGTGGTCGTGTTGTGGGTCATAATTCAGAGACTAATCGTCATCATGTATGTTCTCACATATTTACTATTTAAACCTCACAGTGGGTGTTTGATAAATGTACTAATTCTTAACTGTAAATTATGTCTTCTCTTGTATTGATCGCACCAGTTGGCTTTTGGTTGTTGGTGATCCCATTTATTCTTACATACAAAATTCCATGTAGATTGAATACGAAGATGGTGACAAAGAGGATTTGATTCTTTCAAATGAGAAAGTCAAATTCTATATTTCTGGGGAAGAGATGGAGTCTTTGAACTTGAGTTTTGGTGTTGATACTGTAGATAGTGATGCTTATGACTACAATGAGATGCTTGTGTTAGCAGCAAGCTTGGACGACTGCCTGGAACCTGAACCTGGGGATATTGTTTGGGCCAAACTTACTGGTCTGTGCTTCATCTCTTCCCTTTCCCCCTCTTTTTCCTGCTCTTTTGCATGAAGAAAAATGAATAATATGCGTTAGGAAAGATTGATAAGTCATTGTGCTTTTATGTTTATTTTAGCGGTTGAATTTTGTTTTACATAGGTTTACAATTTTCTCATTCTATCACATAAAGATCATTTGAAATCGAAATATTCTATGCAACTTCTGCGTTTTCTTTAGATCATAAAACCCTATAGTTTGGATCAATAGCAAAGCATTATTTTCAATATTAATGATTTATTTCCCCTTAGAAAATTCACCTAAAACCTTCTTCTTGCAAAAGTTGGATATCCCTTGTTCATTATTGATGGAAAGAAATCTTGATTGTGCATTTGATATAAAAAAGTCATACTTATAGTCTTCAATCTTTGTGCTTCCACGAGTATTAATGCCTAAGGAAGAAACACAGTAATGTTATTAAAATAAAGAAATAATGAACTATGAAGATCTTTAAAAAAATTAGTAAAAGAGAGAGGGTGCGCTGGTTTTCCCTAAAAATGAAGAAGAAATGAAGGAAATGGAAAATATATTAAAAATAAGAATTAGCTTTAGTCCTCTATGGTTGTAAAAAATCTTCCGACTCTTGGAGCAGACCTATCGCGAGAGGCTGGAAATCAAATTTTTAACAAAAAATCAAAGGAAATAGGAAAACATGAATATGTCGCACCTTTTTGTGATGCCTCAAGCTTTAAAGTCCTGCAATGGGAAGTAGTAAATCAAGGGGCGGGGCTGTTTGCATATGGGTTTTATTCAATAGTTTGAGAACTTGCTGTGTCTGCTGGCACCATCTTCTCTGAGACCGAAATTGAAGGTTGAAGTCAAGGAATAAATTCAAATAATTGTGAAACTGAAATTGATAAAGGAAGAAGTGAAAATTGAAGGACAAATGAAATTGTTGGCTAAAATGGAAGAGGGAAGCAAATTCAAGGATTGAAGGAGGAAGGGAAAAGAAATTGTTGGCCAACAACTATACCTTCATGCAGGAAAGTGCTTTTGTTGCCATTAATGAATGGTATGGTGATATAAATGCAAAGATGGCAAGCTCTCTGTTTCTTTTAATAAAAGTTGGTTTCTTATAAAAATTTATAATTCTTGTGAAGGGATGATTTATTTACTTGAATGTATTTTTATGACTTCTTTTGTTAGTTAAATGCAGGTCATGCTATGTGGCCAGCAATTATAGTGGATGAATCACTCATCGGTGATCGTAAGGGTTTAAAAAATATTTCAGGAGGAAGAACAGTCCCTGTTCAATTTTTTGGTACACATGACTTTGCAAGGTTTGTGTGCTTGCTGGTTTAAAATGAACTATATTTGTCTGGTATAATGTACTTCAAAACTTTGAACCAAAAAAATGCAGAAACTTTTTGTTTGGAATGCGCGCACTGACTACTTTCTTTATTTTATAGGATTAAAGTAAAACAGGCGATCTCATTTCTCAAAGGTCTTCTTTCTTCTTTCCACCTGAAATGCAAGAAACCGCACTTCATTCGGAGTCTAGAAGAGGCAAAAATGTCAGTAATTGGTTTGGGTTCTTATAAAGAAAGATATAATTATGACATTTCTTGCTCCCAAGTCCTATAATTGTTTATCCCACATGACACTCATACCACTGCCTGACTGCTGATTGTTGTTTGCTGTATCAGCTCTGTCAAATTTTAGTTACCATGCTAAGTACATGATTAAACCAACTTTAATTTGAGTTGGCAGATTCCTATTGATATAGTTGTTCCTGCATCCCTGTAATGAAATGTCCAAAATATTACTGGGTAAGTAGATTGTCACATAGGTACTCAGAGAGCATGGTTCTGTGCATCTCTGTACCCCTTTTCAATTTAATACGGCCATTAGCCTCATGGAGAGTCTAATAGTGTAAAATTGAACTGAGTATGATGATGGAAGAGGGATTTGGTTGGCTCTTCTTACTACTTGCTAAGCTGTGTTCTCTCTCTAAGAAGGTGACTGGTAGAACTTTATTGATTTACTTGTTGAAGCAGGTATCTTAGTGAGCAGAAACTTCCACCAAGTATGCTACAGTTGCAAAATGGAATTGAAGTGGATGATTTTGCAAGTGCAAGTGGAGAGGAAGAAGGGACAACAGATTCAGGGGAAGAATGCCTAAATGAGGGAGGGATGCCTTGTCCACTCAATGGATATGGATCTTCCCCATTTTTAGTTGGGGATTTGGAAATAGTAAGCCTTGGTAAGATTTGAATCACAATTTTTCTAATTTATTATAGGATTTTTTGAGATTTTGATTTTCATGCACTGATTTAGTAATTGTAGGCCATGATAAGATTTGGATTGCCATTCTTCTTTAAGTTATATAGGTTAAATTGACATGTCAGTTTTCAAGAAGCAAGAGAGTGAAGCAGGAAAAATGATCAAAATTTTCATTTTACTTTGACACATAACAGACCTTTGAGGTAGATATAGTAACCTTTTGCTGTGAAGTAACATTAGTATTAATTTCCGTGAGTAGCACAACCCACACAAACACATTTCTTTGGCAAGCTATCATTAATCCTTATGAGAGCAACTTGCCGAACAAAACAAAATCAACCTTTCTTTGGGACTTTTGTTTGTCAAATCATCGATCAAGATGGATGGGTACTTTTTTTTTTCGAATTACCATTTTTATGAATGTGGTAGCCTTATGGCTAGTTGTCAAAATGTGTGGCATCAGAAAGGGTAATTTTATTTTAATTGTTAGCAACCTGTTTAGTAATGTTCCTGAGCTTTTTTTTTTTGTTCTCAGGGAAGATTGTCAAAGATTCTAAATATTTCCAAAATGATGGGTCTGTATGGCCTGAAGGGTATACAGCTGTGAGGAAATTTTCTTCTTTAACTGGTGGATATTTGAACTTTTATAATTATAATTTTTGGGATTATCTTTCTTTTGCAGATATTTCTAGTTTATCTTTTGAATGTGATGATTTCTAACAACATTCTTGTCATATCTTTTGCTTGTTACCAGATCCCAATGTCTGCACCTTATATAAAATGGAAGTTTTGAGAGATTTTGAATCAAAATTTCGACCTTTATTTAGAGTAACTTTGGATGGTGGAGAGCAGGTTAGTTCGTTAAATTGGATGGATATACTTGCATTTGTGTTCTAATTTTCTCTTTACTACAGCATGTGATAGCTTCTTTGGTGCTTTAAAGTTACAACTATAAATTTATTTTTCTTGTCACTAGATAAATTGGGTTTATAATTATTATTATTAAGTGGATGGACCCTAAATACTGTGATTACTTATAAACTCTTAAAATGCGTAATACTGTAATTACTAAGAAACTCTTAAAGCTGAGACCTAAACTCAGATCAAAGAGTCCTTTTGATGGAAAATTAGTCAATTTGAGAAAAGTAAATCTTGTAAGAAATCTTTATTGTTCCGCATTCTGACAATATTGAACCTTATCTTCCATTGCTCTTTTAGTTGGATTCACTTACCATAAATTTCTTGTTAATTAATGCTACTCTTTTTTGAACCTCATATGCAGCTAAGGCTGCCAACATTCTCTCTGCATGTGTATTCTTCACATCAGACTGACTGCATTTCATTAATTTTTTTTTTGTTAGCATTATGTTAATATTGTACCTTCTTAAGTAATGCGCATCTCTAAACTGGATTTTCACAGTAGGGGTTTCTCAATTGCCTTCTCTCCCATGATAAAATGTCAAGGTTTTTAATGCTAGCCTTTTCCCTCGTTTGTCATCTCCTGTCTATTGCTATAGTTTAAAGGATCCTCTCCATCTGCTTGCTGGAACAAAATATACAAAAAGATGAGGAAAATACAACATATTTCTGATGCTTCTACCGAAGGTAGAGGGGAAATGGTATACAAGTCTGGTTCTGACATGTTTGGTTTCTCCGATCCAGATGTTAAGAAACTCATCCAGGTATAAATTAATTTGCTTTTTCAATTCAAATTTCTTCCCTTTTTGAGAGAAGGCCGTAGGCATAGATTATTGCCAGCAAATAAGGTTAGAAAGGTGGCTGGTTAGTTGCTAATAATAGATCAACAAACTTGGAATGTCACTTGAATTTTATTTTTAGGCATAAAAGTTGGTTTCACAGCTGCTATAACTTCCTGCTGGTAACAAGGGGATAACATTAGATTCTGGTCGTTGGGCTTCTGATATTGGCTTCCAAATATAATTTTCTTGGGTGTACATAAACACTTAAAGCCAGATATCTAGGCCAAGAGATGTGTGAATTTATAAAACAGAAGTTTCTATTAGGAGCTTCTCTCTAATTAATTACTTAACAAGTATAGTCAGTCAGGTGTATCTTCTAAAAATTTAGCTACTTGTAGTGGGATTGAGCGATTTTATTTTTAATAATAAAGAACTACAATTTTAATAGAAATGATCATGTTTTATCATCTCTTAATTGCTACTTTTTCCTTGCTAAATATTTACATATACGATGATGTAAAAGGATTAGGATAATTTTGTATTTTTGTTGAAGTTTTTTTTTTTGTTAGTAATTAGATTTTACTTGAACAATTGGGTTGTTTTTTTTTGTTTTGTTTGTAATTTTGTGTGTATTTTTTCATAATTTCAATGAAATTTTTTCCCCTTAAAAAAAAAGTAATTGGATTTTTCTTGGTTAACGTCCATAAACAGGGGATGATAGTCTTTTCTATTGGAGAAACCTTGAATACTTTTAGTACTAAAATAATGAATTTCTTGGAGATTAGTCTATTAGTTCCTAGGCTTCATTATATTGTAACAAATCGTTATTTGTACAGTTGTGCCTTGTTTCACGCCACCTACACTTCGCATGCTGGAGGCCAAGATGCTTGTGCCTTTGGAGTGTATCTTGCACTTTGAAGATATTGATTGAAATACATTGTTTGTCCATATTTTTTACTTGCTTTGCAGTTTCATTATATAGATATATATATATCTTGGGTGAGGTGGGGGCTGAATCCGTCATGTTCTTTGAGAAAAACTTTCCTTTTCCATTTTTTTCTTGTAATAAACTTTGATGTTTCAAAGTAAAATTCCATTTTTCTTTTGACAGGGGATATCTAAATCTGGACTTTCTTCTTCCAGATCCTTGAGCAAAGTAACCTCTAAAAAATACAAAGATTTTCCCATTGGTTATAGACCTGTTCGTGTTGATTGGAAAGACCTTGACAAGTGCAGTGTTTGTCATATGGATGAGGTGAGAGCTGGTTTCTAGGCCTTTATATTCATATAATTCCTTTGCCTTTGTAATCATTCTCTTTGTAGAAATCAAAACTTTTTCTTATTCACAGTAAACATCGTTCATCAGTTGCTGATATGTGTTTTCCATTTTTCTTTTTATTTTTAAACGTGATGCTTGTAGAAAGTAAATGATTGTAATTTACCATAGTAAATGAAGT
This sequence comes from Telfairia occidentalis, assembly GCA_026257165.2. Classification (NCBI taxonomy): domain Eukaryota; kingdom Viridiplantae; phylum Streptophyta; class Magnoliopsida; order Cucurbitales; family Cucurbitaceae; genus Telfairia; species Telfairia occidentalis. The sequence continues at coordinate 1,978,172 of JAOANK020000029.1, read as the reverse complement.
ATGAAACTCTTAATCATTGTGTTGGATTGAAGGTGGCCCTTTTTCCTGTTTTTAGTTTTTTTTATAATATCAATCATCTTTTGAGGTAGATGGATGCCTTAGTTTTAGTTGCTATTGTAGTAAAAAATAAAGATTAGTAATGCTTTGTTTCCTACAAAAATGAAGGAAATCTAGAACTCTCAGGTTGTTTTCTTAATATTTCTTGAGAGATTTTGATAGGTTTAGGTTCCGTAGCCAAGAGAAAAGAAGAAACTTTTTACCAGAGAATAGGAAAGAAAGTCGACTCTGCTCATTGCTCAAATGGTTCAAAAAAAGAAAATAGGAAAGAAAAAAACTCAAGAATGTTCCCAAAGTTTGATTCTTTTGTAAATTTTTGTGATTGTGTATGCTGTACACCTTGAAATTAAAGTCCCCTTCACAATTCCTTTTGTAATACTCCTTCCTTTCTAATCAATTTAGGTTGGAGACCTTTTGTGTGTTTCTTTCTTCTTGGCATAGGGACTCCTTGTCTTTATGGCCTCTAGGTTCTTTTTGTTTTACTGTTTAATATACATCTTTGCTTCTCATTTAGTCATTTAAAAAAAGGACAGGTGAATGATAATTTTTTTCTGGGTTCTCTCTCTCCTAGCTCATGGCCAAAATATGCTTACTTCATCCTCTATAGCGTTCCCGTATTTGAAACTTTCTTATCAAAAGCTGCTTAACTCACTCCTCCTGTCCCCTCTGTTTTGTGGGAAGGGTCTGATTTTGTGGCAAGCAGGTTTCTTTGCTATTCTTTGGGGCCTTTGGCTGAAGAGAAATAGTAGGATTTTTCAGAGTTGGGAGAAACCTTGGGAAGAGGTTTGGTCTTTTGCTAGGTTTAATGCCTCAATTTGGGCCTCAGTTACCCAGGCTTTTTTTAATTACTTGCTAGGTCTTGTTCTGGTGAATTGGGGCCCCTTTTTGTATAGTTAGTTGGGTGACTCTTTTTGGTTTGGCCTGGTTTCTTTTATGCACACTGGCCTTTTGTCTTGTTTCTATTTTCTTTCATTTTTTCTTGTGAAAGCATGGTTTCTTATAAAAAAAACTCACTCCTAATCTATTCTTTTTTGTGTAGATCATGTTAAAATGTTTTTTTTTTTTAAAAAAAGACCATGCCAGTGAGACTGAATATGTCCCATTTGCCCCTTGAAGTAATGGGATTGAATTGGCTCCTTTTTCCCCTTTGACATTTATTTTTCAATTCTAACAATGCTATCAACTGTCTTGTGATTGTCACCATTAATGCTGTAAAGTGTTTTTGCTAATTGAGCTTATTCTTCTTTTTCAACAGGAGTATGAAAATAACCTCTTCTTGCAGTGCGACAAATGCAGAATGATGGTATGTTTCCTTTTTACTTTTCAAAATTTTAATTCAAAGTCTCATGTAACTGGTTTCTACTGAGGTGATTTAAGCTTTAGGTTGAAAGCAAGAATGATAAGGATCTGTGAATGCATAAAAATATAATAAATTATGAATGCATATGTATAATTGCAGCAGTTGGTTAAACTGTCACACCTTTAATTTCACTGGTTTATGCGGATTGCACTTTAGCATGTGTGAACTGAAGTTTCTTGCATGGATTAAACGTCAACTAGATTTATGAGCTAATCTGTTTCCTTGTTTCCCTTGTTTTTTACCCTTTTAATCGCTCTATCCTGCCTTCAAAAAGCTATGGTGTATTTTGCTTCTAGATTGTATTGACGTTTACCTGGAAATTGTTAATTTTTTGTATGTTAGGTCCACGCTAGGTGCTATGGAGAACTAGAACCAGTTGATGGAGTGTTATGGTTATGCAACTTGTGTCGGCCTGGGTCTCCTGATTGCCCCCCACCATGCTGCCTATGTCCGGTCATAGGTATTTAAATTCATATTTTTTTAAATATCATTTTCTGTATATTATCCTTGTGTTATATTGAATTGTGAATGTTTTCTAGGGGGTGCAATGAAGCCTACAACAGATGGACGCTGGGCTCATCTTGCTTGTGCTATATGGATACCTGGTTTGTGTGTTTATTCTTGGTAGTTTTAGATTACTGAAAATTATAATATGTATTTGACTTTCCACATTTGCAGAAACGTGTTTATCTGATATCAAGAAAATGGAGCCTATTGACGGTCTTAATAGAATCAATAAGGTACCCTCTTTTGTCAATAATACAAATCATTCTCGTTTCTTATAAAATATTGGCTTGGTCTTTAGATTCTTACACCCTTTTCCCCTTAGAATATTCATCTAAAAACTTCTTATTGGAGAAGTTGGATATGCCTTCTTTATTATTAATGGAAAAAACACTGATTCTGCATTTGATTTATTTCGATATAAAAAAAGTCATACTTGTAGTCTTCAATCTTTGTGCTTCCACGAGTCTTAATGCCTAAGAAGGTCAGAGTAGTAAAAAATAACTATTCAATTAATTTGAATAACTAAAGCAAAATAATTAACAAATTTCTCGGAAATAGAATTTCACCTGGAAGCAAGAACTATGATACCATCAGAGAGAATTGAAATAGAAGTGGTTATCCTAAAAAATACGTGTACTTCTCTCTAGCGGGACTAAACTTCTGCTGAGAATGCAGCATTCCGTAAGATCATAAGACCACTCGATCACCTCTTAAAAAATCAATGTAAACTCATGCTGTGTTCCTTAGCGTCTTAAATCATATTTTCAGCTCATTGTTCCCCTCTCTTAAGCTCTCATTGAACTCCATGTGCATTTGAATGTTTGATACAAATTTGTATTTAATTTTCTTTTTTGTCTGAGAAGCAGAAAATTGTAAGGTGCATAATGCACAAATAGAAAATGCATGTAAATAGATCAAGTATGCTTATTGATACTGAAACACCATTATCTACTTGGGTATATATACGTTGTGCTCTTGGCAAAGAACCAGGTGGATGGATATGCACAGTCTGCCTTGATACCTTGTGTTGACGAACTATCTATTATTGTCTTTGTAATTTGTGCTTATTTTGCCTTTGCCCGTTTTGTTTTAATTTTGTGATCCAAAAAACTTTATTTGTTTATTATAAAATTTAAAACAGGACCGTTGGAAGCTGTTATGCAGCATCTGTGGGGTCTCTTACGGAGCTTGCATTCAAGTAAGCTTGTTATTAATTTAAGCATGGGTCTGTGACAGCTGTCTTTCTGATTTGATGGGTGTGTTATAGTTTCTTCTTTTTGAACAAGAAACTTCTTCTCATTGATTTAATGAAAAGGTACAAAAGATCAAATGGGTGCGATATAGTTTCTTTAATTTTTATAATCTTTGATATATATATATTGATAAGAACCTAGAGAATTCAGGCCCAAACGTAAGAGGGAAATGAGCTATCCCTACTGTTACAAAAAGGAAATCCAATTGGCAGAAATATGCACAAGACTATAGTTTCAATAAACACTCAAAAAAGTACGCCAAGTAGATGAAAAAATATTCACTAGATCCCAAAAATCCTCAAGATTGGCCTCGACCCCTATGAAAATTCTCGGATTCCTCCCAAGCCATAGCCTCCACAAAGCAGCTACTACTGCATTTGACTACAAAATCAACGCTTGCCCCTTAAAAAGAGTCATTCAAGGGTTGAGACACTGCATCCTCACACCCTCTTGGGAAGCAACAGCAAATAGCGAAGGTCTTCACTGCCTTCTATCCCTTGCATTATCGAGTGACCCCTTTGGAGGAAAGGAAAGCCTTCTTTGGACGCACAGGATCAGAGCTTTCTTTTGGGCCACTTAGATAGAAAGGAACCAAAGACTCTTTACACATAAGAAGTTCTTTTTTATAGTTTTTTTTTGAAAATATCATTTTCCTTGCTGTCTGATAGTGTAAATTGTATCCACTTTTTCACTTTTATAGCTTTTTCACTCTTTTGTCCAATTAGAGGAGTCTTTTGTAACTCCCTTGATTCGAGAATGAGTATTTGTCCCTCTTTTGTAATTTCATTCATCAATAAAATTGTTTCTTATTAAAAAAAAAAAAGCCTGAAACAAACAGCCCAAGCAAACGGGCAAAGAAAGAACAGATGATGATTTTCAGAATTGGATTTGCACGTGATGCACCAGCTCGGTGAAATAAAAAGCTTTCGTAAATTCTCTTGAAACGGATCACTAGTCTTCAGAAAAAGAATATTTTCACCTTCTTGGGGATCCTACCCTTCCAGATAGACATGATCAAAGATTGAGTGACAATGGGCATCTAAGTCTATTTATGTAACTCCTTGTTCTATTCGTGTTAATTTCTTGACTTAATATAATTTATTTTCTAAAGAAGCTTGTGATTTGTTGATGCAGTTTGTATTGATCAATTTTTAATTTGATTAAATCATTATCGGTTGGTCCATGGGACAAAGGGGCAAGTCTTATTTGTCTCCTACTTAATTTTATCTCAGGACTCTGGGAGTTTCTTTATGTCAAATACTGTTGTGTTAGAGAGAGTTTTGTTGGAGTAGTTGACATAGGTGTAAGTTGACTTAGCAACTATAGTTACTTCAGATAAAAGAAAAAAGAGTAGTTTGATAAATTATGTGCTTATGACAAAGTACCTGATCTCTTCCTTACATTTATTTATATTTTTACTTTTAACTGTTTCTTACTTTGTAACAGTGTTCAAACAATACTTGTTATGTAGCATATCATCCTCTTTGTGCACGAGCTGCTGGTCTTTGTGTTGAGGTATATTTTCCATCCATTGCATGCATTTGTTGAATTTGTTTTTTTTTTTTTTAATATTTATACAAACATTTGTTGTAGTGTTGTCTTTGTATCAATCTTGTTGATGATTTTTTTTTGGGTATAATTTCAAAGCTCGAGGACGATGATAGGCTCCATCTACTTGCTGCGGATGAAGATGAAGAAGATCAGTGTATTCGCTTACTTTCCTTTTGCAAGAAACACAGGCCACCATCTAATGAGCGTTTAATGGCTGAGGATCGTATCGGGCAAGCTGGACAGCAGTGTTCTAATTATACTCCACCATGCAATCCATCTGGTTGTGCTCGTACAGGTTTGACACTTTTCTGGTTGAAGCAAATGTGTGATTAGTTGCATCTCTGTTGGAAACGGCAGATTTTTAACTGTATATGGATCTTTTAAAATTGAGGTGACTGATTTTGCATCTTTTTTTCTGTGTGAGCGTGCACGTTCTTTGAACGAGAGATCAACTATTCTCTGTTTTTTTTCTTCTTTTGGTTCATAGTAACAGAAAGCCTTTTAAAACTTCCTTGGTACTTGGAGATAGTCCTTGTCCCTTTTTGTTTGTCC
>JAOANK020000029.1:1925995-1940925 GCA_026257165.2 Telfairia occidentalis | reverse complement strand
GGAGGAAGAAGAAGAAGAAGAAGAAGTAAAAAAAAATAATTAAAAAAAATAAAAAATAAAAAATAAAGGGTCAAATTAGGTTTCGTTGAATGAAGTAATATGTTATTTCAAATAAATAAAATAAAATAAAAGTATAAGCTCCGAATTTTATTTTATTTTTTTAGACAAATAAGCTCCTTAAGTTGAGGATAAAAAAACAGGACTTGGACCTTAATTAAGTCAATAATCAAAGTTCTCTATTTTCTAATTTCCATTATTATTATCATTATTATCAATTTTCCATTTTCGTCGGCTTCTATTCCCTTCCCTATCCTTTTCGCGCAAAAAATCCCAACTTCAACCGAACGAAGATTACGATGGTAACGTGGCCACGTCAGACTACGACAGGCCACGTGGAGTCAAGAAGGGTGCCACGTCGATAGATCACGCCACGTGGCGAACTGCATGCATTACGTTACGTAACGCAATTCGCGGTACGGGCAAATGAATTAATAAAATGGAAGAAAAAACAAAACAAACCAATCGGCAAAATCGATCTTGATCATCATTCATCGGAGAGAAAAAATGTCCAAGCAAGGGGAGATTCCCGGCGCGGAGACTCAAGCAGGCACCGCCGTCCTCGACGACGCAGCCGCCGCCTTCCAAACCTTCCGGCCGATCAACGAGATTCATCAGCACCTCTGCGCGTAAGTAGTTCTAACTCATTCTCTATTCCTTTTGAGTTCAATCATATTTACGAAAACTTATTAGGTTAAGCTTTTAAATTGATCGATGATTTCAGGTTTCACTTCTACTCGCACAACATGAGTCGGCAAGTGGAGGCGCACCACTACTGCGCGCACCTGAACGATGAAGTTCGGCAGTGTCTAATTTTCGACAGCCCGGAGAAAGATGGGAGGCTGATTGGTATCGAGTACATAGTATCGGAGAATCTGTTCTCGACGCTGCCGGACGAGGAGAAGCCGCTGTGGCACTCCCACGAGTACGAAGTCAAGAGCGGAACTCTGTTCTTGCCGAGCATTCCCGGCCCGATCGAGCTCCTCGAGCTGGAGAAAGTCTGCAAGACCTACGGCAAAGCCTTCCATTTCTGGCAGGTTCGACTTATATATACATTTTTATGTATTTTTGAGTTTGAGGAGGAACTCCGAATCCTTAGTTCGAGCTTAAACTTGATTTTAGTTTGGTTTTGAAGTTGATCCCTATGATTTGTAATATCCAAAGTAGTACTGCAGTGCAGGTGGATCGAGGCGATATTTTGCCGGTGGGGCTACCGCAGTTGATGATGGCGCTGACTAGGGACGGGCAGCTGGACGAGAAACTAGCTCAAGGTACGTAAAAAATACGTAACATTGAATTTGATGATTGATTTTTGAGTTGACATTTTTTTGCAGAGGTTGAGAAGCGACATGGAGTCTCCTTTGGGGAGGAGAGGAAGAAGAGGGAGTACATGTCGGGACCGGACCACGGCGTCCATCCGCTGGCGAACGGCGCCGGAGAAGGGCTCAAGACGGAGCTCAGGGAGACCACATTTACGCCTCCTGCTGCCTCTCCCTTCCTAGAGTCTTCGTTTGAGAAAAGAAAACTTGAAACTTGGAAGCATGGATGTGTAAATTAATTATATGCATAGGCTTTCAAAATGTCTATAAATTAATACATAAATAAATAACGTTCAAATTTAATCCATCTTGGAGCATCATTCAATTCAATTCGGCTTTTTTTTTTTTTAAGTACAAAAACAAATAGAAATTTTAACCAGTAGGGTACTTTCAATGTATTTGCTTTCCCATCAATTTGATTCATGCATTTAAAAATAGATAAAATAGACATCATAGATATAATGCTAAAAAGTTTTAAGGTTTAATTATACAAAGTACAAAAATTAAAAATAGATAAAATAGACATCATAGATATAAATACATACAAAATATTGCCAATCTGAGCATAGTTCAGTAGATAAAGGCATCTACTACCATCGTAGGGGTCGATGGTTCGATCTCTCTCCCACAAATGTTGAACTAAAAAAAAAACATACAAAATATTATTATTCTTGTTCTTTTAAAACAATAGTTTATGTGAAAAAACATTAAGTTTTAAAACAAAATTAATATTAAAAATAGCGTTTATGGGAAAAAATAAGATGTTTTAAGATTAATTTATATGTAAAAATAAAGGGAATACTATTTTTTTTTTCACTTAAAATGTCACAACAAATACCTCAATTTTCTATCCAATATCGGAGTATAATTTTTTGTAAGAGTATTTTTTGAAACATTTAAGAAAAGTGAAAGGTAATATTGATGTATTTTTTAAACAAGTTACAAATAATATAAGAGTATTTGTATAAATTAGCCAAAAGTTTAAAAGAAAACTTTGTAATTTAACTTTTCTTATTTATATTAATAATAAAAAGGTAAATGTCAAAAGTAGTATAGTTGGGCTTAAATATTGTGGTGAATTGTAAATTCGAAAGAAAATTAAAAGCGGGCTTGAAGTTTGGGCTATAAACAGGGCCTAAAATCAATATATATTCCGAGAATATATATTTTCTTCCATTTTGACTTTCATCTTAATTAAAATTTTTTACCAATCCTAAATAATAAGAACCTAAAAATTCAATTACAAAAATGAGATTCAAACTTATAGAGAGTGTAATAATTTAGGGATTACAATAAAATATTAAATAGACATCTAAAAATCTCATTTTGGTTGGTAAACATTTAAGTTTGTTCAATTTTGGTTTGGTTCATGAATCTTCAAAATATCCATTTTGTTCCGTGAACTTTTAAGTTTGTTTTATTTTAGTTTATAAACTTTCAAAATGTGTATTTTAGTTTCTAAACTTATAAAAAATAATCATTTTGGTCATTGATATATAATTTTATCATCTAATATTTATTTGTTCGAGGCTTACTTTCAACTTTTGTGGCTTAAATACATACTGACATTAACATATTTATTAATATATTTGAAACTATATAATTAATTTATTAAAAATAAAATAAAGATATGAACTAAAATAATTACATTTTTAAAAGATCATGGACCAAAATGAACATTTTGAAAGTTTAAGAACCAAAATAAAACAAACTTGAAATTTTAGGAATCAAAATGAATCAAACTTGAAAGTTTAAAGATCAAAATAAAATTTAAACGTAATTTTATTTATCTTAAAATTTATCCATTGTTTGTGAAAACCAAATTACCAAAAATACCCATTGCCACGTCTATTTCTGCGAGGGCAGCTACTTAGAGATTGATATATAAGCGGAGGGAACTCTTTTTCGAACCCTAGAGTTCTCGTTGGCTTTGCTTCTCTCAATTTTCTCAAGAAATTTTTTCTTCCGAAACAAATTCCAAAAACCAGAGCCAAACTCAGTGGATCATAGACAAAATTTAGACATGACAGATTACGACGGGAGATACGAAGGTAATGGAGAGGACGCGGATAATTATGGCGATGGGTTTTCTCCCCAAGCTCGTGGTGGCAGCCATGGTGGCCACGATACTCACAGTGATTCCAAATCTCAGGTCTTTTAGACTCGGATAATACATGGGCAATTCCTTTGTTATGTTATGGTTTTGCTTTGATTTTGAGAATCGGTGGTAGTGCTGCTCCTAAGTTGCAAGTTTAGTCGTGTCGTGTTCTTAGTTTCAGTCAGGAGTAGGACAGTGGAAGTTCAATAGGCTGTTCGAGTTTGAATTTTGAGTAGTCTGAAAGACTGAAATATCATTTTCAAAGTTAAATTCTTGGTGATTTAATTATTTTATTTGAAGATCAATGATTTAATTTGAGGTTAGGCAATTGGGTGGCCGTAGGAGTTGGATCTGTTTCTGCTGTTCTGTTTTTTTTGTTTCTCAAGTTGAAAATCTTATGATTGAACTTGTTTCGTATGAAATAAGAGATTATGAAGAAATCGAAATCTGACTTTTGTACTATTCTTTTGCAGCATGGTTCTCGTGATTATGAAAGAGAGTCATCAAAAAGTCGAGAAAAAGAAAGAGATAAGGGGCGTGATAGGGAGAGGGACAGGGATAGAGATCGGGACCGAGGTAGAGAAAGGGATAGGGAGAAAAGCAAGGATGGGGAAAGAGACCGGGAGAAGGATAGGGATAGGGACCGGGATCGTGAAAAAGACCGAGATAGGGATCGTGACCGTCATCATAGAGACCGCCATAGGGAGCGAGGTGAGAGGAGGGAAGGGGGGAGAAGCAGAGATGATGATGATTACTACAGGAGTAGAGACTATGACAGGTAATGGAGATTTAACATCATTGTTTTCTGCATGCATTTTGTAATTCTACTGATAATGTTTTCTGTATTTATATGCTCTGTTTGTTCTTCATAATGCATTATTGGCTTTAACCTTTTGCACTCTTAGGATTTAATACATGGTCGCTTTATGATGTGTCATTGTTGTGTAGCATATAAGGGAACTTTATGTGGTATTCTGACCATTTTTTTAAGGTTAAAATTTCTTTTTATCAATGGAGGTAATAGCAACTAAATTAGTATGTTTCATTTATAGGCGGAGAGATTTTGATAAAGACCGAGAAGAGAGACATAGACGTAGGTCTCGTTCTCGCTCAAAGGGTATATCGGAGCATAGGTCAAGGTCCCCTTCTCCATCACGGTCAAGATCACGCTCCAAAAGGTTGGTTATGGAAATCAATGGCTATACTTTCCTTTTATATATCGATACTGTTTGTCAATCGGAACTTGAAGTTTATATGTTGAAATTTAGTAGGCTTGAATGTTTTTTTTTTCTTTTTCCTGTTAATTTATAATGCTTAACGAGGGGCTTTCCCTTCTTATTTTGGGTTCAGTTCGACATGCTGTTAAATGTGAGCAGCATGATAATTTGTTAAGAAGCCATTGATTAATATGTTGTTAATTAGGCCAGCTGTCTGGGTTTTGTTGAAAAATTGGAGAACCGTTTGTAGTTACAGTTTGAAATGTGAAACATTGAGTTGTTATAGTTTTATGGCATTTCTCCAACTGCATCCATTTTTTGCAATTTCTCCACATTGAAGAATTACTAATATTATTTTGCCCATGCTTATTAATGATGGCAGTGAGACTACTATTTTTTGTGTGGTTCAGTCATTTAAAAAGAAAGTGGTGGAGGTCATTTGGGGGAACTGTCTTTTTGGTTCCCTCTTGAAGTGCCGTCCATAATGAGTTATGTAATTGTGGTTTTTTTTAGAAGCATTTACCTTGTATAATTCATTATTTTCAATGATATATTTTTTTTCTTTTTCGAAAAAATTGAACAGAAAAATGATTAGAACATTTGTTAGTATGTGGAATGTCTTGAAATTTTTGTCCGCCATTTCATTTTTAGAGATGTTTGGTTAGAGTTCTATTTTCCTCTGAACCATAAATAAGTCTTATGCTATTCTTTTAAGTTGTCGTGGTTCTATAAGAGATGTTCATATCTTGTATTTGAGTTGTGTATCTGGATATCACTTTTCTAAAAGAAAGTTATATCACTTATATGGTTTGGAATGGTGCAGCCACGCAGCATTGTGACGTGAGCGACAAGTTATCTTTATTTGATTTTCTAAGTTGATTTGTTACATAGATTCCTGTACTGTTTGTAGTTTAAGTTGAATTTCATCTGCACCATACAGGTTGTGTGGCTCTCCTTGTCATGGGATTTCATGGCTTAACACCTTTCTGCTTCTTTTGTCTTTGAACTTGTTAAACTAACATACCTTTATCTGCAGCAAAAGAATTAGTGGTTTTGACATGGCTCCTCCCACTACTGCAATATTGTCGGGTGCAACTGCTGCTGCAGGTACCTAAATCCTCACACACAGGAATATCCTTTTGTATTATTTAACTGCTTTTCTTTGTTGGATATAGTGTGGAAAGTTGACAACAAATTGCATGGTGTCATTGGGTAAGCTATATTTTGTTCCTTCATCTGCATATGTAGCCATTTTAAAATGTGGTCTTTGGATGGGCTATGCTATTATTTATTATTTACTTGGTACACTCATTCTGGAACTGAGAGGTATTTTGGTTTTTTGTTGCTTGTGTTTGGTGTTTGTTTGTTGTTTTGTTTCTATGTCTCGTCCAATGTTGTGAGAAGGCAATGTTGGGCTACTTGCCCCTCTGTGCTGACAATGGGCGTGAGCTGACTCTGTAGCTTTTATGTGCAAGAAGGACCAATGCACCGGTTAGATGGATCTTGTTCGTCCTCATCTGGAAACTTATTACTTTTTTGGTAGTCTTACAAATATTTTTCTGAATTTGTATATGTATAAAATTTGTATGCTTAAAGAATTTATTGGAAGAGGCTAAGTTACCCCATATTGTGTTTCGTGAAGCATGAAGTAGGTTCAGGTGATACTTGAAATCTTACACGTGTGCCAATGTTGTTGGGTTGAACTGTGATTGTTTTACTGAGATTTAGCCTAATTTCTTTAGCAGGCCAGATTCCTGGGGCAGCTCCAGCTATTCCTGGAATGTTTCCTGCCATGTTTCCCCTGGCAACGGGTCAGGTAATTCTGCTTCTCACATATTAAAATAATGGAGTAGTACAAAATCTTTTGGGCAAATGACATATCAATTATTTGACAGCATGTATATATTAATCGTATTTTACATTGTTATGCCTTTTATTTGTTTTCATGCAGCCCTTTGGAGCACTTCCCGTTATGCCAGTTCAGGCAATGACCCAACAGGTAATGATTTAGTGCCTTGTTATGCGTCTCTTTTTAAATTGACGAACCTGAAAAACTGTGGTGTGTTATTTTCAGGCTACTAGACATGCCCGGCGGGTTTATGTGGGAGGGCTACCCCCAACAGCCAACGAACAGGTTTTTTGCTCCTCTTGTCTTCTCACTCTTCTTTTATTGACATTTTATTATATTGTTTAATATTAAATCCTATCTTCTCGTATATTATTTTCTGAAGTTCTATACCATTCATATTTCTAAATTCAGTTCTTTAGCTAATTTGGTTTGTGAAGGTTTTTGGTTTTTTGGTTTTCACTAATATTCTGAATCTGTATTGCCAAATATGAAATATCATCCTATTTGTCGACTTTACCAAATAAAATTTTGATGAACTTTATCTGGGCTATGTTATTCCTCTCCCCTTCTCAAGTCTAGTGTTGTGGTACCCTTGGCAAATTATTTTCTCTATGTTTTCCATGTTTTTTAGTCAATTGGCTGAGGCATAGCAGAAACATTTCTCATATAAAAGCCAACAGGGTACCATATCTTACTCACAGAGTTCATTTGTTTTTGGCAGTCTGTTGCAACATTCTTCAGTCAGGTTATGGCAGCAATAGGAGGAAATACTGCTGGCCCTGGTATGGTGATTTTTTATTTAGAATTATACATTTAACTGTCTTGATGATTCTTTTTGCCATGTCAAGTTAATCAACTTGTGTGTTGGTCATCTATCATTTATAGGAGATGCGGTTGTCAATGTTTACATAAATCACGAGAAAAAGTTTGCCTTTGTGGAGATGAGATCTGTTGAGGAAGCCAGTAATGCAATGGCGTTGGATGGGATCATCTTTGAGGTACTTAGTTATGCCACGGACTATTTTATGTACGTATTTTATGTTAGACCACAATTTATTGTGAAATATAATTTTCTTATTTTTACTGTTTTTAAAATTAGGGAGCGCCTGTTAAGGTGCGAAGACCTAGCGATTACAATCCTTCTCTTGCTGCCACACTTGGTCCCAGCCAGCCGAATCCAAATCTGAATCTAGCTGCCGTCGGTCTAACACCAGGTTCTGCTGGTGGTCTTGAGGGTCCAGACCGCATTTTTGTGGGTGGACTTCCCTATTACTTCACAGAAGCTCAAGTCAGGGAATTGCTGGAGTCTTTTGGGCCCTTACGAGGTTTTGATCTGGTGAAAGATAGAGAGACTGGAAATTCAAAAGGCTATGCTTTTTGTGTTTATCAAGATCTTTCAGTCACAGATATAGCCTGTGCGGCCCTCAACGGTATTAAAATGGGTGACAAGACGCTCACAGTTCGGCGTGCGAATCAAGGAGCCAACCAACCCAAACCAGAACAAGAAAGTGTTCTGTTGCATGCACAGCAGCAAATTGCATTGCAGGTGTGTGAGGTTGCAAACTTTCCCTCTATTTGTGTGGAATTTTATTTTTTAAATGAATTGCACGTGAATACCCCCTTCCAACAGAAGAACTTGAAAATAGCCATGCATCATAGAAATTCTCGTCATATAGCATTTTTATTTCAACTGAAAAACTTGGGGAAGAAAGCTAACTGCATATTTTCACCAAGTTGATTGTTTTGTTAAACTTTCAATTCAATCAGCATCCAGACGCGTTCTTTGGAGTGACCCGATGGATAGAAAATTCAAAGAGTAGTCTAAACTTATAAATTTATTGTAAATTGCATTGAATATTCTAAACTATAAATGACTGATATATTACTCTTTCTATTAGGATTTTATTTTTTAGTGGCGATAACATGCATTAGGTTTTCTTCTCTGGCATGCATTTCAAGTACTTAATAATGCGAGTTTGAATGAATCAATCAGAATAAAACCTGAATCTGTAATCAACCTGAAGTAGCTTTAGAATGGAGTATTTTTGGCATCTATTTCTCAATATTTTTGGATTTATCTTTGTCTTACCAAGTTTTCTTTTGCAGAAGCTGATGCTTCAGCCAGGAGCTGTATCGACCAAGGTTCTTTGTCTTACACAAGTTGTTTCTCCCGAAGAGCTTATTAACGACGAGGACTATGAAGATATCATGGAAGACATGCGAGGGGAAGGCGGAAAATTTGGTAAACTAATACGTCGATTGATTGTTAACCTATCATCAAAGATTCTATATTTTAGTTATAAAACTTCAAGGCTTCATGCATACTTATTGGTTTCTTGTTTGTTTTTCTGTGTGATATCTCTGTTTTACAGCCTTTTCTTGTCCTCACATTCTGGTAGAAAGAATCAGACAAATAACTTACAGACAGAAGCCTCCATAACCTTCTATCATTATACACCCACCCGATTTGTGTTTCTTGTTCAATCTTGCGAATTTGTGGTTTCAAATGGCTTTATTATGTCTTTGCAGGTACATTAGTGAATGTTGTTATCCCGCGTCCCAGACCCAATGAAGCAGGAGCCGGAGTTGGAAAGGCACGAATTACTGCATCTTTTAACTATATTTTCAGTTATTTTCCTTTCGAAAACCAATTTTTATCTGCTAGTATCTTGGTCCTGCAAACTAGAACTTTTCCCCCTATCCACGAGTGTCCGGGCAGGCCAATGATACTAAAGAATAATCAGAGAATAATGGAGAGTGAAATTGTGAAAATCTAGTTTCCTTTTCCCTTCACTCTAATTTCTTTCCGTTTCATCAATTTTGTCTGTTAATAGAAGAGTTCATAGAATGGGAAGAAGTATCTTCCTCAGTCGAGTCCTCTCATTCTCGTTTCGTAAGTGGTTGTAGCAAGTTGAAAATGTAGTAATTGGGATATAAATGATGATGGTAAATATTTAGTATTCTAAAAGTATTTCAACACCAAGCACCCATGTTCATTATCATTGCTTGAAAGAACTGAAAATCTACATCGACTTACGATATTTATCCTATGATAATTTGAAAGTCTAATCATTTCGTGGCTTTTTCTGTACCAGGTGTTTCTGGAGTACGCAGACATGGACAGTGCGACGAAAGCTCGAGCCGGTTTGAATGGAAGAAAATTTGGAGGGAACCAAGTGGTGGCTGTTTTCTATCCAGAGAACAAATTTGCCCAAGGAGAGTATGATGCCTAAACTCTTAGAAACACAGTTATTTGGACAAATCTATCATTAGGGAAAAAAAATATTGACCTTTATTCTAAATGTGGTAAGTTTGTGTGCTAATCTGGAATCCCTTTGTCATGAATAGCCAAGTAATCCAAGTGATCTAGATTTAGATTGGTTAGATTCTGTGTCATCTTAAAATGTAATGGATAGTTTCAAGTTTTCAAGTCTCTTCTTCTTCTTCTCTCTCATTTAACTTTTAATTTGTTGTCCAGAAGAGACTTCCTCGAATCCCCTGTTCTATTATGGAAATGGGTTTGATGTTTTTTTGTTCTTATTTTGGGGTGCAAGAAGAATTTGAAAAATTTGTCGACAAAATTGACTGAATTGAGTTGGTTCGGTTGATTTCAATTAGATTGATTATATTTTGGGTGGTTGGTATGATTTTCAAAATATTAGTTTTGGTGGTGTTTTTGGCCAAATAAGCTTTTGGCTTTTTATCACAGAAATAAGCTTTTGAGATTAAGTAAATTATTATTCTACTGAACAAAAAAGGAAATTCGTTCTTTTTTAACTGTTATTTTCCCAAGGAAAAGAAGTGAAAATTTCCAATTACCTTTTATGTATAAAATATCTTTAGGTTTTGTTATTTCTCATGTCTTAAAGATATTTGATATTTAATTTATGAGATGAAAAATGATGCGAAAAAAGACAATTTTATTTGGTGGAAAATTAGGAGCAAGAAACAAATGTATGGTGGTTCTCACACATTTTCAATTTGTTCCTTCGTGATTCGAAACAACAAAAAAATGTTTCTCACCAACTAAAAATAACATCTACATAGAATCAAAATCGTTTCAATCCTATTCGAAGGTGAACTTTGATGCATCTTAGAAAGAAGCAAACCAAAAGTGATTGATCAACGCTAGTGAACTGACGAGAGGAGTTAGAGGGATGAGTAGGCTTCCCCGCTTGATTCACACAAATGTGATTTGGGACATGATGAGAGTTTGCCTTGGTCGGGAAGAGATCATCCGAGTATAGCACGATAGATCTTTGGTAATTGAATCAAAATCTTTTAGTCTCCATTTACTTCTCATTTCTTTCAAAAAGGTGATCAATCTCATTCTCATTCCTTATTTCGTGTGGTTCACATCAGTTTTATGCAATTTACCCATCATCTCTCCTTAATAATTGTCATAACTTTTTAATTATTTAGAAATAATCATTTATCTGATTCCGATTTCATATGAGAGTAAATCGCATTAATGAGCTTCTGATTCCAATTTCAGACAAATGAATAAGATTCTCATTCTAATTGATTTCATGCCGATTGATTTTTATTTCGATTCCTCTCCATATTGAAGAGAAGTAAACGGAGTCTTAATGTGATCAAATTCTTCTTGAACCCCAAAATTAGGAGGTCTTCGTAAATGCTTTGGCAATTAGGGCGGGCTGATGTTTTAATCCACTAAAAGTTGCTATTGTTCTTTTTTATCGAAACAACATATAAAAAAAAAGAAAGAAATGAAGATCAAATAATTATTTTTTAAAAGTTCAAAAGGTAAAATAAATATTTTAAAAGGAATTAAAATGCAATAAACTAAAAAGTATAGGAAACAAAATATATATTTTAGAAATTCAAAAAGCAAAATGAAAAAAATGTTAGAAGTTTTCAGTAAACAAAATGAAATAAAAACCCTCTAATTTTAAAATGGTGGGTTCAAAAGTCTTCTTTCCCTCCCACAGGTATTTCTCCAAAACCCCTGTTTCTTTTTTCTTTTACTTCTCCCAATTTTCGTCTCCAGAAACGAATTCCAAATTCCCGAGAGAAATTTGCAGAAGATCATCCTCAAATTCAACGATGCTACAACCCGAAGTTCGACCAACCAAGGTCCTTTGTCTTGCACAAGTTGTTTCTCCCGAAGACCTTATCAACGACGCGGATTATGAAGATATTCTCGAAGACATGCGAGAGGAAGTCGCAAAATACGGTAAGATTTAAAAGCATCCATTAACGAGCGATTCTTCGCCTATCACTGTAGATTCGAAGAAATTTTTACTCATCGATTTCTTGTGTGTTTTTATGTGGCGATTGCTCTGTTTTACAGTCTTTTCTTGTCCTGCGTTATGGTAGAAAGAATCTGACGGAAGTCTCCATCGCCTTCGATTTTGCGTTTCTTGTTTGTTCGAGTTGGCGAATTTGTGGTTCTCAAATGGTGTTTTTTTGTTGTCTTTGCAGGTGCTTTAGTGAGCGTCGTGATCCCTCGTCCGAGACCTAACGAAGAAATACCTGGAGTTGGAAAGGTACGAATCACTTATCGTATCCTTCAACCATGTTTTTCATTTTTCTTCTTGTTTGAAAGTTGAGATTTGTTCAGTCAGTTTCTTAGTTCTGCAAACAGGGATGGGTAACCGTAATAAGAATAATCAGAACGAGAGAGATGGTGAAATTGTGAAAATGAATCTGAAATCTGAAAGAGAAGTACCTTCGTTTGTAGAAGTGATTTTAAATTTCTAATATGTGTCTTCATTCAAATCATGGTGCTGGTTAGAATAAATTTACTAATATTTTTAGAATGGTGAGAAGTGTTTTCTCTCTTTTTGATTGAGAAAATCAACTTTCATTTAGAAGAAATGAAAGAGAATACAAAGACAAGGAGAAAAGCCCAAGATAGAAAGAGCCAAGATCAAAAACAAAAAATGTAACAAACTACACAATTACAAAAATGGGCTCTAGTTCTAGTTCAAAACAGTAAGAAATGTTATTAAACACTCCTCAAAATGTGCTTAGTATTCCTTACATAACCAATGTAATTTTGAAAACTTTAAAAACCGTTTCACGGTAGTTTAAAGTGATTCATTTCAAGGCAATTTCAGTATACCTCAATTGGCTAAAGCAAATATCATTCATAAAAAAGAACAGAGGTTTGAATCTTTGCTCCCATAGACCATATGAATTTTTTAACACTAAAATTTTTCGAACCAAACAATAGTTTATCTTTTTTGAATAGTTGAGGTATTCGTAAGCTACGATTATCGTGAGTTGGGTTGGATTGGTTTGGTTCAATATAGTAGACCTAAGAACCGAACCAATCCAATCGGGTTAGGAAAAAATGAACCCAACCCAAACGCATGAGTTGGATTGGGTTTTTTGAGTTGTCGGTTCTTTTGAACACCCCTACTACGATAAATTCCTTATTTTGTTATAAAGAAAACTGAAAATCTATTTGAAGTTGAACAAGTGGATTTTAGGATGATGTTCATTTGGGATGTGATCTGTTTGTGGCTGATTGAATGTATATAGCACAGGTGTTTTTGGAGTATGCAGATGTTGAGGGTGCAGTTGCAGCTCGCGCTGGTTTGAATGGGAGACAGTTTGCAGGGAGACAAGTGGCGCCTCAATTCTATCCAGAGAACTTGTTTGCCCAAGCTGAGTATGATGCCTAAACCTCTCACTCTTACAACTCACAAACAAGACACTTATTGGACTTATTTGTCATAAAAATGAATGCTTGCCTTTATTCTGAAAGGCAAGATTGTGTGATAAATCCGTAAGAACAATATTTGGCTGCTTATCCGAGTGTGTAGGGATCGTCCTACTTACTACTATTATAGTTTTGACAATTAAGAGAGAGGAATGCATAACTTTTTTTTTTTAGAAAATTAATTAGTTGTCAAACTTTTAATGGCAGTGCGTAAGAAGATCCCTACACACCAAGAAGCAGCCAAATATTGTACTAATCTATAATCATTTTCTTTTTCTTTCTTGTGATATTGTGAAAAATACATAAGTTTCATAGGAGCCATACTTTTGGTGCTCACATCACGATACAATAGAAAGACCAAACTCTCCTTGGTACAATTCTCACACATTTCCTATAAAGGTCCTCCCCTATCCAAGCCTGAATGATTTCTTTTAGTATAAAATTTAAAATCACAGTAGGGTGTGTCTATTTAGTTTTTGAACTTTAAAATATTGTAATTTCATCGTTAAATTTTTTATTTAATTTTAATAAATTTCTACCACTAATATTGTTAGCGGCATGCTGATTGGCTTAACAAATTATAAATCCTAATATCATCTATTAACATAAATCAACCGAATAAAAAATATTAGTACCTTGTCAACTAAAAAACATGTCACTTTGAATATAACTTTGACAAAGAAAATATGTGAGATTTGACCCAACTCTAGGGATAAAATTAAAGATTATAAAATTATGAGGATTAAGCGTAAATCGAAAAACCCTCCAAAAGTTCAACTAACAGAAACTTAAAGCTTGTTTGGTATCTTATTAAGGTTTAATTTATTATTTTCAGATTTATTAAATGCATTTGATTTAGTGAATTTTGTTTTGATTGGTTTATTTATGAAAATACTATTTTAAAATTTGATTGTATTTGGATTATGTGTCCTAGAAAGTAAAAATTTTGATTCAATATTTTAAGATTTTAAATCTACTGCCAAACAAAAAATAGTAAAAAACTAAAATTTTAAATTCTTATGGGTAGAATTCTAATGGAAACTTTTTAAGATAAAACTAAAGCTATGTTATAAAGAACTTATCAAGTATAATACTATGTTGAAATTGTATTAGAATGAAAGGATTAAAATATTCCCTTGTCAAAAATATATGGAATCAAATAGACTTTTAAAGAGTGTGTTTGGTATGACTTTTAACTGTTTATTGATATAAAAAAATGTTTTTCCCCCCAAATTATCAGTGTTTTTCTAAATTTTTGAAGATTGTTTTTAACTAATTAAAAATACTAATTAGAAATTTTAATAGTAAAAATGGTTTGAAAATGTCTAAAAATATATAAAATATATTTAATTTTTTTAAAATTAAGTACTTAATTAGTTTTTTTAAAAAAATGCTTATACACTTAAAACTATTTTTTAAAAATTATACCAAACATGTACTAAAAGTTGAATCTAAAAATATGAAGTCTAAAATTTACATTTCAAAAAAATCAAAATACATCACAGAAAAGGAACTAAAGATAAAAAAAAAAAATACACATTCTAATTTAGTCTCGAACAAAAAGAAAAAGAGGGAAAAAACAGGGATGGAAATGGGAAAGTGGGAGGAAATAGAGCATGCAGGTTGAGACGTGGCAGATAGGCCATGCGTTTGTTTGTGTGTGTTGGCATTTGGCGGCGCTCGGATTCAAAAGAAAAAC
>JAOANK020000029.1:1908022-1920816 GCA_026257165.2 Telfairia occidentalis | reverse complement strand
TAAAAATAAAATTTCAAAATCATGACGAGTTTGGTGGGTATAAGTTTACTTCATATATTGGACACCAACAAAAGTTGAAATTTCTTTTTGTTGGAGTATGCTTTTTGATTTTTGCATTTGAAAAGAATATTTTTTAGGGCAAACAAAAATATTGGTTGAAAACCTGAAATTGAAAGAGAAGTGGGAGTTGGTATTTTCTATTTTGTTTGGTAATCAAATCAGCAAAGAAAAAAAAAAGGGAAAACAAAATAGAAAGGAAAAAAGTTGACTTTCCGAGGAACTTTCCGCCGCCCTTTCCGGCGGAGAGTCAAACCACGTGGGGTCGCTCCGTCGTATCCTCCATTTTTACCATTTCTTTTCTTTGAATTTTCAAACCCCTCAACGTCGCAATCATTTTTCACTCCGGAAGGAAGACCGACAAGTTTCTGAATCCGAAAAATGTTTTTCATGATTTTTCAATTCGTATTTGGTCTGTTGTCAGTCTACGATGATTCGTATTCCATCTGGTCAAATTTGGGGGCAGGTCAAAATTTCAGATCTGTACCTACTTCTTCTTCTTCTTCCTCTGGCCTTTTTGAATCTTTTCGCGTTCCTGTGATTGCTCCGATTCTTGGCTGATCATCATCCTTTGGCTTGGGCGACGTCGGTGTTGGAGGTTTCGCGATGCTCTCGCCGGAGAAGTCCGTTGAGGTTCGAGCTTTGGAGTGTTTGGGGCGAGGGTTTGATTTGACGAATGATTTTAGGCTGAAATTTGTCAAGGGCAATGGCGTTGGAGGGCGGAGGTTGGTGGTGGTCGACGATGCTAACAAAAGAGATATGGTTTTTCCCGATGGGGCCGTTGTTCGAGGAGTTTCTCAGGACATTCGTTGTGATAAAGGGGATCGAATCCGCTTCAAATCCGACGTTCTTCAGTTCAATCAGGTTGTCCACTTTTTCCATGTCTTCATCTTCTTATGCACTCTGTGGAATTTACTCCAACACAATGGGATGGGACCCCTTTAATCACTCTTCTATGTGCTTGATTTTGTTGTTAGGTTCGAGTATTTTCATCGTGGACACTTTTTTGTGGTTTAATTTTGAATATTCTGTTGAGTTCCACTTCGAGTAATTTTTTAATTTTGTGGATTTGATGAAAAGTAAAAGTTTAGACTGAAATTGATTCACGAAGTATAGGGGTAAAACTAAAATCTTCCCAAAACAAAATAACGTTTCTATAGCATGAAAATTGATTTTTATCTGTTCATTTATTTTGTTTCTATCAAAGAGTTGGAAGTATCAAAGCATTAAACACAATCACGAGTTCTGCAGAAGTTAATGAATTGAACTGCCTTACAATGCAATTCTGAAATCAAGATTCATATGTTTGGTTCCATGCAAATTTCTTTGCAGATGTCTGAGCAACTGAATCAGAAATCTTCCATACAAGGAAAAGTTCCTTCGGGCTATTTTAATTCTATGTTTGGTTTGAGTGGAGACTGGTTTCATGATGCTGCTGATGCCAATTATCTTGCTTTTGATGGTTATTTTATCGCACTATACTATTTGCATTTAACTGCGTCTCCACTTGTATTACAAGACGAAGTGAAAAGGGCTGTTCCATCTAGTTGGGATCCAGCATCATTGTCCAGGTACTTTCTATATATTGTGCTTGCCTTTTCTTTTCATATTAAGTTGCTGCCTAATTACAAAATTCTTGATGCATTTTTCATTTGCTAAAGAATTTTCTTTTATTGATTTGAACCCAAGAGAAAATCATAAAACTTCGATTATAGTTGTTAATACGTGCTAATTCTTGGATCTGATGACTGATACTTTAGTAATTCATTACAATCACAACATAGTAAGTACTTGCGTGATTATGATGAAACTTACAACACTCACATAGCTCCACCTCCTTCTTTTTCCCTCTATATAAACACTTACGTAGTGAGTTCATTGCTATACGAAGTTTCTAAAAGTCATTTTCTTCCAATTTGATGGTATTATGGTTGATAGCAATACCATATCAAGTTTCGAATTTTTGTGGATGGATAAGATAGATTTGTATTGAAAGAAAAGAATGTACAATGAGAGGAAGGGAGGATTATAAAAATGGTCCAGTTGGCTCTAATTAAAAACAAAGGATATTGTACTGTAGAAGGCTTTATTCAAGGATTAGTTGAATTTGTGGTTTTTGCTACACTCCTGTAATATAAATCGATGTTCGATATTTTGCTTCTTGAGTTTCAGTTTTTTAACACTAATGAATAGTAATAGGCAGGTTCATACAGACATATGGAACACATATAATAGTAGGAACGGCTATTGGAGGTCAAGATTTAATTTCAGTACGGCAGAGACCTTCCTCCACAATACCTCCTGCTGAGCTTCGGAGACATCTGGAGGATCTTGGAGATATTCTGTTCTCTGATAAACGAAGTCCCTCTGCTCTGCAGAGGAAAAGAGATGTAAAGGTATGTCAGTACTATACAAAACTTTGTTGAGTACTCCCTAGTCAAAGATGCAATATGATTGAGGAAGTATATTTCATTAATGATTATAGTCTTCTCTTGTAGGTTCCGGAAATATTTACCCGAATTTTGCAGTCAAGCTCTATACAGTTGGCCAGTATTTCGGAAACATCAAGCAAGGATGTAAGTCAACAATGAAAAATCTAACCTTGTTCTGAAAAATGTTTCAACCTGTAATTCCCTCATATTAACTCTCAATATAACAGGGTATCACCTTAATTTGTTCTAAAAGAGGTGGGGATCCTTTCCTGCACAGTCATACCAGCTGGCTTCAGACTGTTAGCTCAAAACCAGAAGTAATTTTATTCAAATTCGTACCTATCACTTCTCTTCTTACTGGGGTTGCAGGCAGCGGTTATCTCAGCCATGCAATAAACTTGTACTTACGCTGTAAGCACTGCCATGCTCGTTGTTATTGTTCACTCTCGTTTCGCTTTACCCTTTTCCTGTTTCATTTCCAGTCGAACTACTTGCAGTATTGTGTTATTTCTGGAGAAAAAGCTCTTAAAATATATATACATACTTCACTGTCTTTTCAATGCTGCGTAACTGTAGGTAGAATGTACCAGACACATTTAGTGTGAATTAGCCATTTTCATCCTTCAAATGGGATGTAAGTGAATAATCCTTAGAAGTTTTACACTCCTAGTTGCACCTAGTGACTTCTCTGGGCTGATTGAACCTGGCCTCTAATTGTGTTGATTCTTTTGTTGATCCTCCTAGTTATTTTTCTCTCAAAATAGTATATTATTTGTTCTCACCCTAAATTTTAATTCTAAATGAGATTGAAGTAGTTCTTCATTGATTAAGTAATATTCTATCAATATAGATCTGACTAAGTTGATTCTGCAATTATAGATAAACCTTCATTAGGGGACTTACAATACTTCTTGGAGTTCCAAATTCCGACACAATGGGCACCAAACTTCTGTGAATTGCCTCTTGGCCATCAGAGGAAAAAGTCCAATTGTCCTACCCTGCAGTTCACTTTTATGAGTCCTAGGACGTACATCACCTCCACCCAGGTATTGAATTTTTTTTATATGTATTCTTAAAAAAATCTGCACGATCACCATTAGAAAACTTAGACCCCGTTTGATAACCATTTGGTTTTTGGTTTTTGGTTTTTGAAAATTAAGCCTATAAACACTACTTGCACGGTTGCACCTATTGATTTCTTTGTTTTGGTATCTACATTTTAAGAGTGTCTTCAAAATCCAAGCCAAAATTTGAAAACTAAAAAAAATAGTTTTTAAAAATTTGTTTTGTTTTTAGAATTTGGCTAACAATTCAATTGTTTTCATAGGGAAGATGAAAACCGTGATTAAGAAATTGTGAGAAAACAAACATAATTTTTAAAAACCAAAAATGAAATTGTTTTCAAACGGGGCCTTAGTAATTAGAAAGTTTTGAATGGTTAACCATAAATGTTGCAGCGTATTTCTAAATTATGTTTATTTTTACTAAAACAATTTCAAAATCTTGGGGCTTGTTTGAGAATTGGTTTTTAGAACCAACATCGAGTTAAAACATGTTTTGAATAACTGTTTTTTCTTATTTTATTTTAATGTGCTATCAGGAGACCTAGATATTGTTCTTCCTTGAATATTGATTTTTTTTTTATATGCAATAATACTAATCGTTCAGAGCATCCATTCAATCAGAGTTTTGGAAACAAAAACAAAAAACCGTTAGTTTTCAAAACAAGCCCGTACGTCCCTTGAAAAGAACAGCTAGTGTAAGAATTCATCTTTACCAAAACAATGGCATTTGCCCTGCATTGTTATTGTTATGTACAATTGAAGCTTTTTTCTTGTATTTCTTTGCTATAAAGCAGTCCATGGTGGTATCTGTTTCTCATTGACCATTGAGCCTGTTTCGGTATTCCTTTCAGGTCACAAGTAGTAGAAAACCATTAGTTGGCCTTCGCCTGTATTTAGAAGGGAAGAAATCCAATTGGTTGGCTCTGCATGTACAGCATTTAACCAGCCTTCCAAAAGTCATGGCTAGTTTGCTAGGCACGTCTGACTTATCAAGCGAGTGCCGGTGGATGGGCTCCGACGACGCCGGCTCCAATGGCCAATTCCTTGAGCCTGTCAAATGGAAAAGATATTCAAATGTGTGCACTTCAGTCGTCAGGCATGATCCCAATTGGTTGCAGCAAGATGGGAATGGTGTTTACATTGTAACAGGAGCTCAGCTTATCAGCAAGGGGAAATGGCCTAAGACAATACTTCACCTACGCCTGCAGTTCACTCACTTGCCTAATTGCACCATTCGAAGAACGGAATGGGCTGCTGCCCTGGAAGCTTCGCGCAAGTCGACGTTCCTCACGAATTTAAGCACGACATTTACGTTCACACAGCGAGCAGCTGCTGATAAAAAGAAGCAGCTCCCAGGTGCTCTAAACTCTGGTGTCTATGGAGAGGCACCACCCGTCCCGGTTCGATCAAAAAGGCTTCTTAAATATATCGATACGGCCGAGGTGGTCAGGGGGCCACACGACGCTCCGGGACATTGGCTGGTTACAGCTGCTAAGTTGGTAACTGAGGGTGGTAAGATTGGTTTGAATGTAAAGTTTGCATTATTAGATTACTGTTGATATAACAGTAGACTTTGTATGTATAGTGGACATAGGCTTCTATTTATTTAAGGGATTTTCAGCAATTTTGTTGGGTTGATTTTCTCACAGTTTGGGGGTGGCATATTTAATATCATATGATATATTAGTTTGTTTGTTGTACAGGGGAACAATTAAGATAATGAGATCCCAGGGTTCTGTTTGGATTTTCTTTTTAAATTTATTTATTTTAAATTGTTTCTGGAAATAATTTTGTCAGACAATTACTAAGTCAAATTATTTTGTGTTTTTTTAAGTATAGAATGATTTTGAGTGCAACTAACTTTTTTATGAACCCTATATCACTCTGCAGTAAGTATATTTGTTGTCAATATGTGCAATTCTGCTTTGGTTTAGAGAGCATGTGAATCAAATTGAAAATGTCAAACGAATTTTTATTCCTTGTCAACTTCCATCTTGACAAAAGTTACAAGATGAACAAAATAATAAATTTTAGCATGTAAAGATTTAACTTGTTAAACAAGATTTTTTTCCTAGGGACTAAATCATTTTTTCTTTTTTGAGTCCAACAACATTTGGGATGAAGATTCGAACCCACAATCTCTCGATCGAGAAGATATCTTAACCAATTGAGCTATGTTCGGTTTGACTTTTAGAGATATTAAAGTTCTAAGAACTAAATTGCTACCACTTTTAAACTATAAGGCTAAATTATTCGATACTAAAATTTAGGTATAAAATCATTATTTTAATGAAAATACAGAGACAAACATACAGAAACTCAGTCGCATGTAGAAGATAATGTGGACTGTTTAATTTCTACTTTAAAAAAACACCTCTTTACTTGGTAATTGGAAACCAGGAGTGAGACAAGCAGGCAGAATGTTCTTGTTTTGGCCTAAAAGAAATGAAACTAAAACTCACACATGCCTCCAATGGCTTCCCATTTGATAAATTTCCTGGAAACATGTTGTAAAGATCCTGGAATGCACTTTCCCCCACTGAAAAATGCAGAAGTATGTGAGAGTGCTCAATGAATTTACATACAGTTCTTTAGGGAATCCCCAGCTCCCTGGAAGAAGAAACAAGAAAGGGTGAAATCAGCAATAAATATGCCCACAAGAGATATGACTACAGCAGAAGTTGTGGACTCCCCGACCCCCTTAGCGCCCCCGGAAGTCGTAATACCCCAGGCACAGCTTACGATCGATATGATAGCACCAAAAACCTGAGATTTGATCATCGCGCTGATAATATCCCATGATTTTAGGGCTCTCAGAGCTGAATCAAAGATAATGTTGATGCTAACACCATAAACACTGTCAGCCAAAAGGGCACTTGATGCCATCCCAACTGTGAAACACATTAGAGTTAGAATTGGAAGGGCAATGCAGGATGCTATAACTCTTGGAGTGATGAGATAATCAACAGGGTTTGAACCCAAGACTCTTAACGTGTCTGTTTGCTCAGAGACTTGCATTGTTCCTAATTCTGCAGCATACGAACTTCCAATTCGTCCTGCTACCACAATCGACGTTATCACGGGACTCAGCTCCCTTGAGAATGCCATTGCTAATACACCACCAACAGATCTATTTAATCCTAATCTCGTGAATTCTCTTACAAATTGGATAGTAAATGCCATGCCAACAAATGCAGATGTTAGAAGACAAACCCCTACAGATCTTGGCCCTACTCTCTCTAGCTGTTGGAGAGTATTTTTCCAATGCACTTTACCCTTTAAAGTCCTCATAATGACCTGTCCAGTCAGAAAAAGAACTGATAGCCCCCTCCATAGATATCTTGGAGGTGCCCATTTATTCCACAACTCTCCTGCAATAGAATTAAGCACAGGATTTGAATTAATGTCTTCTGATATCAAGGCAGAAGGGTGCCCATCTTCTGCATTTGGAACTGCATACAATCTGTTTTTGCACAGAGGCGTAGCGAATTTACGAGTTTGAGATCCCACAAGTACAAGTTTAACGAGGTTGCTTGAATGCAAGTTTTGTATATTTTTCCATCCATCATGTCCTTTCGAGATGTTTCTGCATTTGATGTCAAAATCTCAATTTAGAGCCTAAAATAAAAATGTGAAATTGAAAGAGAGATAGAGAGATACTTGATAGAGAAGTAAAAAAGAGGCTGTGGTTGACAAGCTATTTGCATCGTGCGTTCCTGTTATGGAACAACTGGACCAATTTCCTGGAAAGAATGGAGATTCTGAATCAATGTCATAGACATTTCTCAAACTCAAAAATTTATAGAAGTCAGAAGGATTACATGTAATAGACTCCTGAAAGATGATATGATAAAAAAATCATATAGGTTAAAGTGATGTGGTGCTCAATTACTCATAAAAATCCAAGTTGAAACAAGGAATACAAGCACAAGAAGATACAGTTTTTATCACATTAAAGAATCTCATCTCTAGAAACATAATGACATCTCGCTGCCCTTGGATTGCTCTATCCCTCAACTGGTGCACCTTTTGCAAGAAGAACAATGAGACAGCCAGCCATCTCTTTGCTCTCTGTACGTAGACAGCTTTGCTTTGGAGCAGAATTACATATGCCTTTGGATGGAGCGTTGTCCCCCCTCCAAATGCCCCTAATTGGTTGAGCTTGATTCTAATTGACCACCCTTTCTCCAAGGCTAAGAAACTCCTCTGGCTGAACAAAAATAGAGCCCTCATATGGAATATTTCGATTGAACGAAATGCTCGTATTTTTCAAAACCGAGAGAAGAGCATGAAGGACATTTTGGAACTCTCTCTTTCCAATGCATTATATTGGTGTAAAAGTTTTCCTCCTTTCAGCAACTACAACCTCTCCAATCTCAAGTCAAATTGGAGATCCTTTTAGTAATCTTGGATACTTTTGCACATTTCATCGATATGAAATTGTTTCTTATCAAAAAAAAAAAAAAAAAAAACATAATGACATCTCATGATAAAGGCATCATATCAATACGATAATAAACTAGGATTTCAAGCAAGATACAAGCAGAGGAAAAGAAATTCCTGAACACCAAATCATTTTCCAAAATCCCACAAGCAGAGGATAGCAACAAATTCTTTACAGGAGGCATACCATAAGATTCAATGTAAGAATATAAATAAATTCAAGTTCATGGGTGAAAACAATCAACTAACAACACATACAAAGAGTAGGAAAAAAAAACGGAGAACTTTCTTTAGTATTTAAGAGTGAACCTGAAATTCCCTATCTTGAAAAATCATTTCAAACAGTGCAAGTCCAATTCCACCAACATTCCAGGGGAAATAAACGAATAACAACAGAAGTATTTGGAATGCATTCTCATCCTCCCACACCAGTCCCCACAGAAATCGAAGTAACAAAAAAAACACAATAAATTCCCATCTTCCCAATTTAAAAAACAGGGACTGCACCCTCAAAACCTTAAAGAAAACAATAAAAGGTGGGAAAATGATGAAAGAGTTTTAGTTCAATATAGCAACAATGTAACACTTCTTTTTTGTAAAGTGACAACTTCAATGAATTCAGCGTTAGGCAATAGAAACAACAAAAAACGATTGGATTCAGAAGAATACAAACAAAATAAGACAAATCAAATTTCATTTTGCATTGGGGATGGAGAGGCCGAGAGGAAGAGTAATTACACATCAGAATTTGGGTTTAGAAGCGAAATTTACCTCCGCGGCTCAATTCTGCAAGATTTTTATTTTCTGATTGATACCACTTTCTTAGCCTCTCTCTGATGAATCACACGCAGATTTGTTGGTTTTGGATCAATTCTTCAGTGTCGAAAGAGACCCACAAAATCCGAGGGGACGAGTACTGCAGCAATCACTACGATAGAGAGAGAGAGAGAGACGAAAATGGAATTGAGAGAAAGAGAGACGACGAGCGAAGTCTGGTTTAAGTTCCTTCAGAAAAAAAAAGATTTTTTTAAGTTTCAAAACTTTTCGAGACTAAATTATATAAAATGCATACACTTCGGAGATTATTTTTTTTTTTTGAACGTTGAGATTAGTTTTAGTTATATTCGAATCATTTTAAAAATTTTACTTCGAAATAAGTTTTCGAACAATTTTATCACGAAATAGACTAAGTTGTAAAGGGAGTACTAGCAGGCAAAAAAATGAATGGGAAACATGTTAATACTAGACAATTGCCAATGGGAGGAGTGGTTTAGAAATGCACGGAAAATATGTTAAGAAGTGATTGACGAGTGGTTATCGGTAGTTTTAAAAGTTACATCTATTATTGCTCCATTGGTAACTCAACGACCATATCAACTTTTGTCGCTTACTTTGATGGTAATGTTGTTCAAGAGCGTATTTGAATCAATTTTAAAGATCGAGAAATATATTTTGTAAACCATATGAGTATAATTGAAATTAACCTAAAAATTATTAGGTATTTTAAATGACTTGGACTTAGAAAATGATTATTTTGATTTTTGACAATAATTTATTTTTAATAAATGTGGATAATGTATAAGTATGTGTATAAATATGATGATGTTGGCATGTATTAGAGTCATATGAAATTCAACGTTATCGTCCTCTGCAGTTCCCAGAAGTTTTTTTTCCTTTTCTTTAATTCCTTACTCCTCTTTCAATTTTATCTCTTGCATTAAGAAGAATGTTGGTTGGAATGACTATTGGATAACGAATATTATGTTTTTTTCTTCTCAAGATCATGGAGTGATTTAAGAGAATCCACAATAGCGATAGGTACCATATTAATAGTTATTATTATTTTTTCTCTTATTCATGATTTTCATATTTGGCTGTAATTCCTTCATAGGTTAAAATTTAACTTCAATTTCAATTTGATCACCTTTAATAAAAATTTATAAGATGTCTTTAACGATAATGATGAGTAACAAAAGTCTAACATAGTCAAACCGAACATAGCTCAACGGGTTAAAAACATATCTCTTTAATTAAGAGATTATGAGTTCGAATTTCTCACCCCACATGTTAAACAAAAAATAGGAGTCTAACATAACATTATTTAAAGAAGTTGTACTTCAAAAGGAGTTGCATTAATTCAATGGACTAGACACATCCATTACACTTCAAAATAAGATTTAATCTTAACTTATACTTTTCAGTTAAAACAAGACCTTAAGCCCATTCCAAAGTTCATGTTTTCCAATTTATGTGACGTGTTAGACACTTCGCCCTTAAAATAAAAAATCATATCATAAAACTTATGTACTACATCTATAAATAACTTGTTCCAATCATAGCATAATTCAGTGGATAAAGATATGTACTACCATTACAGAAGTCGATAGTTCGATCGCCCATCCCCACAAATGTTGAACTCAAAAAAAAAAAAACTTATTGAGTTGATCTTTTGTTGTTCTTTCCTAATAACAAGAATGTTAATGGAACCTTAAAAACATAGAGATCAATTCAAAATTAAGATTAAAGCATAGAAACTCAATGTCTAGTTTAGAGCATTGAATTAAAAACTCAAAATAATGGATGGAACATGGTGGTGACGAACCATCATATGATTTGTAGTTTACAAGCTTTGCTATATGACTATTTTCCATGGCAAAGCTCGTCAGACCACACCCGAAACATCAAATAAGCAAAACTGAGAAAACAGAATAAACAAAGTTGAATGAATTATCATTTTATTATCATCATTATTATCATTATTATTTCTAAATCAGATTCGCAATTAACCTCAACTATGTTCTTTAATTTACACATTCAGAGTTTCATGAATTGAACCTTTGGCAGTTTGATTATCCAAAAGCTTTTGCAAAGCAGTGTGACACCTGAAAAGAAAAGGATTAGAGTTCCAAAAGAACAACCAGAAGTGTTGGATATTGAAAAATAAAATGTAATGTTAGAACTGTACCTCCAAGGAAGGTGATCTAGGAACATTGAAGGTGACACATTAAGGTCTTTGAAGTTCTCTCTGCTTGCAACATAAGCTTTATAATCCTCTACAATAGCTGGGCACCTCAAGTTGTTCAAGAAAGGTAAGGTGAACTTTCTTTCTTGAGGAACTATATGGATTAAAAGGCCTGGAAGATACATCTCTGAGAAACTCTCAGTTGAATCGTTGACTTCAGATCTTCCAACGGATTCTATAAATTGAGATACTAGATAATCCGAATTAGAGAATTCATCATGTTCGACTGTAGTAGCATTGTTTTCGATTTGATTCTCTGCCAAGAGAGAGAATTTTTGGCCCTCTTTCTTGTTTGCTGTGGTTATGCAAAATACCTTTGTAAGGAACATGTTACAACTTACAACCTATTGGTGAAAACATGGACATATGAAAGGAAATAAGATTCTTTCTTTTTAATCGCCCAAACAGATCTGCTTAATTTTAATCAATTTCCTATCCAACATGACACTGAGTAATTTATTAATACTTATCTCCACTACTAGACTTAACTTTTTTCCATTTTGTAGAAAACGATTGTTTAAATCTGCAGATTAGTCCTTTTATAATAATAATGCTTGTGATCGAACATTTGTTATTAGAGAGGAAAAGACTACTAACCACTAGTCTCATTCGGCTGATAACTTGTGGAGATCCCCTGGACATCACCCTCAATATGCCTAGAAGGCTTATCTGATTGAGAGTTCTTTGTTTCTGTCTCATCTTTCAGACAGTTACTAAGATAAAGGAATCTACGAGCAAGCTGGAAAATTGCGGTCGACTTATCTTTGCTATCTTGTGACAGAGCTTTAATTGCAGCTGCACGAAGGCGCATGATTGATCCAACCGAAAGTCGAGATGAAAATTCATTGTTGAACACAATACTGCAGATATTTCAAAGCATATGGTATATAGAATGGAAAGTAAATAACCTTAATCCTTAAAACCATCACAGGAAATTGAAGCAATTTACATTACCTTGTTACGAACTCCGAACATGCACTTGCTATAATTGAATCTACACATGGAAGCGGCCCATATGAATAAACATGTAAGTTGGGACACTGACGGTATAACTGTGTACGATAACATATGATATTGAAAATGAAATTAGTGTATCAAAAACTCTGGAAGGAGAAAAATATAAAATTAACAAGGGATTAGGACACTCATTGTATTTAACATATCTGAGCCAATCAATTCACGGGTATTTTGCAATACGGAGTGAACAAAAATGGAGATGGGCAGATATATCAATTGAAATGTGCATCCAGATTAGTGGCACCACCTCAAGAATCAGGTTAATAAGCTTCTATACTTATTATGGGATGTGGGTCATTTAGAAAATCTGAAAATAAGTGAAGATGCTGCCCTCCCCACTCCCTCCCTCTAAATCATCGATTTTTAGTATTCCTTCCTAGATGATTTGGTTGGAAGTTTTAGAACAACTTCAAAATTGAAACTTTTTTTTAAAACAATAATTTTACTGAACAAAACTGAGGCTATGGAGGTTGCCAGAAACCCAACTTAGAGGCCAGAATACAATTATCCCTGTACCACTCCCTAAACAACGACACACATATAGACATGCAGGAAAAGAAAATAAATAGAGGTTGTAACATACTCGTAGTCCAAGTAATGCTGCAATAGCTCCTCCTAAGGAATGCCCTACAATATGAACCTTGTAACCATCACACTCGCACCCAGGACCCACCAGTGAAGAAAGAAGGCCG
This sequence comes from Telfairia occidentalis, assembly GCA_026257165.2. Classification (NCBI taxonomy): domain Eukaryota; kingdom Viridiplantae; phylum Streptophyta; class Magnoliopsida; order Cucurbitales; family Cucurbitaceae; genus Telfairia; species Telfairia occidentalis. Next base: position 1,908,089 of record JAOANK020000029.1, on the reverse strand, counting down.
CGTGGTTCAGATCCTGCCCCTCAATTCACTCAACAATCATTCCAAATGGGTAAATCATACAGAAAAT
>JAOANK020000029.1:1873797-1891816 GCA_026257165.2 Telfairia occidentalis | reverse complement strand
TTCCTTTTTCATTCTCAAAATCCAATCTCACTTTCCAAAATTTCCAAAGACAGAAGGTAGAGTGAGATCCTCTTTTCTTATTCTATACACTAACTATCGAAACAAGAAATTCCCATGTTTCCCAAACAGAGAAAGGGGCAAAAGATCGTTGATAATTGATATGTAATTTACTAGCGAAAACTTATTGCAAAAAAGGTGGTCTAAACATTCCCCACTGATTCACATAAAACATCTCAGAGGATTAAGGGAGCTCAAAGAAAATCCCTCCCAAATTTCCTAAGCGTTGATTTTATGAAGGATATTCAACCAAACAAACAATTGAGTTTTCTTTGAAATCAGATTTAAAACAACATAGATGGAACCAAGCTATTTCCTGGCTTCAAAAAACTGAACATAGATTTCACATGAAACATAATGATCTTAAAGATCATCATCTCCTATTATGTCCTGATGCAGAGATAACAACTCCAAACAAGTGAGGAAGGAGAGAGCAACACACCTCAGTCTCTCTCGTTCACATTTCTTTTGAGGGAAAATTGCAAAAGAAAAAGTATCAAACACAATAGCTATGGTTTTGGGGTGGAGGACAGCAGGATTTACAATACATGAACATTATAAAATAATTGTGGAGTGTTCCACAAATAAAATTCTGGATGCGGAAAGTTCAACAAAAATGTTACATGGCTTAGAAAATAATAGCTTTTTGGAGTGCACGCTCTTAAAATGAAGGCGACATACACCAGCTTGCTTACAAGTAAAAACTGAACCTTCAGATAGTGTCTGAAAATTCATTGATTTCCAATTGAACACAGCAGAACATAAAGAAGAGACAGATCAAAGCAAGCAAAGCAGTCAAAAGAAACCAAGCTTAGTCTATCATAGCACCTAGGCTAAACTGGATACCTTCCAACCACAACACATACTGAATAAGAGAGTAAACTGAGAGAATTGATAAAGTAATATAAGATACGAAGAATAAGAGAATGCACCCACCTTACCTAAAGCACAACCACTTGAAGTTTCATCATGAGCAATGTAGTTAGCCATGTGGATGATTAAGTAAACTGCTCCCACAAATTGCAGCACTGTAATGACCAGAGCAAAACGGGTCCACCAAAGCCATCTTTTATACCTCAACTGTTCATCAAACAATATATCGAGAATAAATACATCAATGTCGTTATAGAAGCAAACATAAATAATGCATTCAATTCTTCGAGATGAACACTGTTGAAGAGAGGGACTGATAGGCACAAAAGATCATTTTTCTTCTTATTTAAACCTCTTTCTCTTAGTCCAATCTCCTCCTCGTTGTAACCATTCTTCCTTTTTAGTTAGCTTTTTGCAGCTTATTAGGCTTATTGCATTACCCAACTTCCTTCCCGGTAAAATACTCTTAAGGTATTTGTATTAGGGCTGCATAATGTACAGAAGAGCACAAATATAGCAGGCATTTTCTTGAGAGCACAACTTTGGTCTCTAAGGGGCAAAGTAGTACCATTCCACCAAGCGGACCCACCAAGTTTATTCGCAGCCATGAACCAACCATGGCTGAGATGCCCAAGCCTTCTGACAACGTAACAACTGGACAATCTACTTCAAGAAATGGCCCCACTCAAATTTTGGCAGCAATAGGTGATAGACCCGCATTCGTAATGTATATAAGTGTAGAAAAAAGAGTGTGGGAAAGGAGGGTAAAAATGTAAATATTACATAGTTTGTTAATTGTTAGTTAGAAAGGGGTGAAAGCTTGTGTGATTAGATTTGGGGGTGACGTAATGGGTTTGGGAAGTTTTATGTAATTAAGGGAAACTAGAGGGACTTCTGAAGGTACGTGAGTTCTGCATTAGCTCTTGACTAGAGTTTGGGAGAAAGGGGAAGCTCTATATTTCTTCCCTTGATAATGTGTAGCGTACTTGACCAAAAATAAGATCATTAGTTTCTATCAATAGGTGACAGGTCTTTCATTCCTACTGCAGAGCATAAATTAAATGAAAATGACTATCTAAAATGATCATAAAGAGTGATGATATTCACATGTAAAAAAGGTATGGATAAATGTCATTTGTCCCACCAGTCTTATTACACCAGCAGTACAGATCCCAAATATAACGTCTGGAAAGCTAAAAAAAATGTAAATGCCCCAGCCAATCAATTCCATAACTAATGAGAATGGAGAGGCTTTTCTACTTTGCTGGAAACTTTGGACGCAACAACGCAAATTTTTTCTAATATGAAGAATACACATGAGCCATTTGAAACTGAAAGTCTCCCACATGACCTAGGACAAGAGGAAATGCTTCTTAACTCAATATTTTTCAGTGTTTGCAACAACTAGACCATGCAAGTTTACTGATTGGGATGCACGGGAGGCCACTAAGTACAATAAAGTTATTGCAAAGAAAAAATCTGTAAATTATGACTTCTTTTTTAAATGACAAACCAACTTTCATCTCTACCATGACCAGAGAGGACCTCCTTTGCTGATCCAATAGCCCTCCTAGAATTGAACTCTACTACCATTCCCAACATGAAGGATAGATAGATTAGGAGGAAACTAGGAAGATAGAGGGAAATCACCTTCCAAGGACTTTTGAAGGTGATGTGAGGGTAATTGTTGTAAGGGTAAATGGGGTTTTTACCGTGGGGTTAAGTTCTATCTTATGTAGTTTATAGGCTTGTAAGTTTAAAGTTAGTTAACCTCATGTCTCTCTAGAAAACTAGTATAAATACTAGTTCACTTGCTGTAAAAGAGGAATTACCATTTGAAATAAAATTCCAGATTTGAGTATTAGAGCATCCAATCCAAGGCTTTTGATTACCATTTTTCCTTTTGGATTTGTGGATCTTGTCGTAGAACAGATCCCTCAATGGAAGCGGAAGCTTCAAACCAAACTTTCGATCGTCGCTGGCAGATGGTGGAGACTTTAGTGAAAGAATTGCAAGGTAGTTTGAATAAGTTACAAAGATCAATGGGGGCTTTGACACAGTAGATTAGGCAAATGAACTTTCCCATCAATGGGAATGAGAACCCGAGAGAAAGAGTTAATCATCAAGCTCCCCAAGCAGACCAAGAAAACATCATCCAATAGGCAAGAAGGCAAGAATTTAGAGGCAGCAGAATTCTTACACCTCAAATTCCAGACTATATGGACCAAGATTCAGATTCTTCGAGTGAAGAAAACCTACACTATGGAGTAAATCAGCAAGTTGTTGCAAGAAGACAAGATCAACAATTGGGAGAAACATCAGAATTTCATATGAAGATCAATCTCCCAAACTTCAATGGTCGTTTAAACGTGGAAGATTTTCTTGATTGGATAAAGAATGTTTAATTTTTTTTATTTATTACATGAATACACCAGAAAACAAGAAGGTTAAGCTTGTAGCTTTCAAATTGAACAGCAGTACAGCTGCATGGTGGGATCAACTACAACTTAATCGAAGAAGATTAGAAAAACAACCCATCAAGAATTGGTAAAAGATGTTACGCCTCATGAAAAAACAATTTCTACCGGTGAATTATGAACAAATTATGTACGACCATTATCAAGATTGCAAGCAAGGTGGAAGACAAAATACAAACTATACCGAAGAAATCCATCGCTTAGGAGAGCAAACATTGTTGAAAATGAATAGCAATAGATTTCAAGATATGTCCATGCCTTTGTGATGACATAAGCAAAACTGTCCATCTCCACCCTCTATATACATTATCTGATGCCATCTCCCAAGCAACAAAGCTTGAAGATCAAGAAGACAAAAGAGGAAACAAAAAAAAATTCCGTAGAAATTGGGAGAAACCATTCAAACCTATAAACTTCAGAAGGTGCCCCTAGGAACCTCCCCCTCCTTCTCCCGGAGCTTCTACTTTCACCTTTATTTGAAAGGTTTTGCTAATCAAAAACACTGAGTGATGAGATTGTATGGCGAGGTTATTGTGAATGATTCCAGTGTATTCTTCAAGGTGATTTTAGTAAAATCTGCCGTTGCAAAAACTGAACGTAGCCCCTTTATCGTTAGCGTGAACCAGTATAAACCCTATGTGTCAAGTTTCTCTATCCATTTAAACTTTTATCCCTTTGTTAACATTTATGGTTGAGTTTGATTTGTGTTGTTTGCCAGTGGAATAAAAAATAGACTTTAGGCCATTCAGTTGGGCCTAGTTTTTGGCACAACGTTTATCTTCTGTTTTTCCCTACACGCTACCTCGTCCTCCAGCTAAACACTACCTTCTCTTGTCCCTATATCCCCTTCCTTGGCCATCTAAATGAAAGATGGCGCCGCTAGAGAAAAGGAATTCAAAGGAGAAACACGAGTCCAATGGGGATGCTTATGCACGCAACCATAAAATAATCCAAGGAAGATCATCCCTCAACTTCTCGCAATGACACAATATTTTCCCCACTTGTTGGACACAAGCTGAATCCAAATGAGAGCTTCCAAGAGACACCTACTCCTATAGAAAGCCTCCACCTTCAAACAAGAAACAGGGACGGAGAGGCAGCCCCTCACTGTGCTAACATATCCAGCTGAAGACCAAAGCCGAAAATCTCCTTCGTTAATCGCACAAAAAAAAAAGTACAAACAAAGCGCAGGAACTGGGCAAATACCCGTCTCTCGTGGCGCAGAACGGTGTTAATAGCAGCAGCAGTATCCCCCGGAGATTCGAGAATGGTTCTGGCCGTGGCCTCCTGAGCAATGCCGCTCTGAACCATGGCGACGATTCTGATGCAGGAAGCCACGGAGACCGCCAAAAATGGAAGGACATATTGGCGTTCACAAGCAGAATAAACGACGACTATGAGAAAGCCGCCGAGAAGGGCGACGGCGACATTGGAAATGGCCAACACGATGGTCGAGCACCGAATATTCTCCAGTTTTGACGCCCCCATAGCCACCGTTCTACTTCGAATTGGACACCATGGCGATCGAAACGTGAGGATGGGTGATGGAATTTGATGATTCGAGTTCGAAGAACAATGGGAGGGAATCAATGGTCCGTGTAAGGTGGAATTTTCTTGGTCCCTTCTCCGCTCCATTTGTCCAACAAACTCTTCCACCAACTTTTCGCGCGATTTTCCAGAGGAAATAGCCACGTTAAAAAATAAAGTTTTTTGTGAATTATAAAAAAAAAAATATGAAAATTCAATTTTGGTCCATAGATATTTCCTTGGTGGGAATCAACCTCAAGCCTTTAAAAAAAAAGTTAATAAATATTTGTTTTTTTTAGTTCAACATTTATGAGGATAGATGATCGAACCATCGACCATAGTACATGCATTTATCCACTCAGTTATGTTCAGATTGACAATCTTTGGTTAAATTACGAGTAGTTTATTTACCTCTTAATCAACCGTCTTTAAAATTTACGAACGTATTAAACACAAAATTAAAAGGCATCAATTTTATGTCATATCTATTATTTTTATATATGTCTTTGGATACCTATTAGATACAAAATTGAAGTCTTTTAGATTTATTAGACACTTTTAAAATTCAAAGACTTATTAAAGACAACATTGAAAGTTCAGAGACCTATTTTGATACTTTATAGAGTTTAATGACCTATCGAACACAAATTTAAAAGTTTCAAAACTACACATGTAATTTAACCTACATATTATTTTAAAAAAAGTAACATACATATTTTATGTTTGAGCATAGTTTTTTTTTTTTTTTTTGTTCAACAATAGTGGAGTTGGAGGATTGAATCATCGATGATAGTAAATACATTATTCACTAAACTATACTTAAAATTTTATACCTTTTGATTGAGAGATATTTCTTAACTAATTAAACTATGATCGAGTTGTTAACTATGTTTAGATTGTTCGAAGTATAGTTAAATAACGTAAAATAAATATATATTTTAAATATGATAGAAAGTTTAAAATTTTATAAACATAACATAATTAAAACACAAGGTCAATTTTAATATAAGTATAATATATTAAAAAAACCTGTCAAAAAATTGTTATATTTGAGAAAGGTGGAAAATATTTATAAGTATATATTTTAGATTTACGGTAAATGGAGGGAAATTTGGTCGAGGAAGAACCGTCTCAACGCTGTTATTTACTCCCGGTTCAGTTCAATTATCGCCACTCTCTTTCTGCAGATCTCTCTCTGTGCACTTCGTTTCTGATTCTGTCTGAAATGGAAATTAGGGTTCTTCTTACAGCTCCTCTCGAAATCTAGCTATGATTTGCAGTTGGAAAATTTGGATCAAACCGACCTACTGAAGTAAGTAAGAACCCACCAAGGAGATCAACTTTTTCTTCACCCAAGTTGTAATGTAATCATTTCCTTTCCACTCTGCATCGATTTCTTCTTCATCTTAGTTCCAATGTTTATTCTGAAATATTGGGTTGCATATGGATGGGAAAGGTCTCTGAGTTATTTTTTTCCGCTTGTACTTCTTGATTTAGAATAGAAGAACGCTCCTCTTTCTTTTCACCCTTGGTCAACTTCTAATTGTGATTTTTTTTTCTTACTTCGGAAGTTTTAAGGACGTATATTCGTGGGTTTCAAGCTCTACAAACTAAAGTACGATAGCCCTGTAAAACCTCATATTTAGATGGGACGAAGTATAACCAAGTGTATGTGTATCTTGAGTGTAAATCTGCTGATGTAACATTGAAGACCATTTCTAGCATTAACAATAGGACCCCAAAATTCAGATTCAATAAACTGTAAAAGAGTGTCATGAATAGTTATAGAGGCAGTAAAAGGATGTTTTTGATGCATTTCCAATTCACACGAATGACACTATTACTGATTTTTATTGATTAAAAAGGGAATATTACAGTATGCAGATCCTATTGGGCAATATGGAAGCTAGGCTGCCTCAATCTTGTATGTCAAGTTTTAAACAAAGAGACATTATTTAAAGAAGGTTGAGAAACAGAAGAAGAATTACAATTGGTAGACATTAGAACTTGTGGATAGCATTATGAAAGAGAGATTCTTTAAACTGATTCTAAAGAGCTTAATGACTAGGATGAGCTTTCAATAGATTGACCTTGTACAACCCTTCATGCAATTTCCCTGGGATTTGGATAGTTGTTCCAGTTGTTTGGTCCTTCATGACACATAAAAAGGGTGAATTTAAAAATACACGATTATGTCGAGCAACTTCTAGAGTCCCAATTCTTCATATAGGTTTTCTTTTAGGCTTTTTTCCCCTATCGTTTGATTCTCCCTCTCCTAAGCCCCTCTTCATTTTTTTTTGCCTTGGAAGATGAGAGTTTCCAAGAAGGTCGGATTCTTTGTTAGCCATGGTTTGCATGGGAGGATGTTAGGTTCCCAACCTAAGATAATACCTTCAAACGAGATACACAACCAAACTATCCCAAACACACCAAACAAAGAAGGAATATTCACTATTCTATTACGTCAAAACCGAGCAAGCGCAATGAAGAACTGAATAGTTTCGATGAGTCTTAAAGGAAAAAAAAAAACAGAAAAGAGCAAATAACAAACAATAACCACCCATCTATTCAAGAGAGCTGGTTCTCTCCACTACACATTCACTCAATGCACAAAATTCCTCATGATCCTCCCCTCAAGCCTCTGGTCTCTAAAAACGTGAACATTCTTTGTCCTCTTCGTTCTGCACGATCAACCGGGCCCACTACCTCTCCCCTAGGCCCAATAGATGGCTCCTTGTCCATTTTACCCCTCCTCTTATATGTTTGTGTGATTGGAGGCCATACAGAGGATTAATAGTTGATTTCATCCAAAGAGCTTCCTCCATGCTTTTGAGCTCGAATTGATGTGTTCGGTACAAATGTGCTTGTGAGAGCGTTGGACCACGTTTTTTTGAGATGTAGCTTTGCTACCTTCATTTGGGACACTTTTTTTTTAATGCTTTCAGCATTTCCTTGGCCTGGAATAGGTCTTGTCATTTGATAGTTGAGGTATGTTTAGAAACAAGGGAAGACCTTTGTGGAGAACAACATTCCTAGCTCTTTTGTGGAACATTTGCCTCGAGAGAAACAAAAGGATCTACAGGGAAGTATAGATGTCTTGGAAGAAGGTTTGGTCTACAGCTAGATTCAACGCCTCCATTTGGGTGTCTGGGACTATAGAGTTCTGTATTTATTCTTTGTTTCTTATCCTCAACAATTGGAGCCTTTTTATTTTGTTCTTTTTTGTTTATTAATCCTTCATGCCGAGTTCACCTTTCTAAAGATTATGTATCCTCGTCTTGTATTGCATTATTTTTCCATATTCCTTATGGAGTATGTCTGGTCAAGAATGCTTCAAACTTCATTTGGCCTATGACAATCAATTGTTAGAGTCAGAATTTCTTCAATTATCAAACCAAGTAACCATGAAAAGACCATCGGCTTATCTTGCTTTTTTGTGATAGAAATTCCGGTTTCATCTTTGCAGTGAATGAAGTTGTCGAACACCATAAATTCAGAAGGACGTTATGCATTGGATTCTCTAGTTACTTGGTTTTCTAGATTGGCCGATTATTGTTTGGTTCGGTATATTGCTAGGATAGAAGGATGTGTTTTTGTTTTTTATATCCTAGAGTGTCCAGGCCATCTTATTGCTAGGATAGAAGAATGTGACCTAACACACATTTTAATGGGATACTAAATGTTTACCAGGTCATTTGGTTCAGTCTATTGCTGGGATAGAGGAATGTGATCTTGCAACACACATACGCACACACACCAATCTTAAACAGTGAAGGGAGTACCCTCTTTCAAAATCTTAATTGGATGCTAGATGTTTGCCAGGCTAATAAATTTAAACTGTGAAGGGAAAAGCGTTTATCAGAATCTTAATGAGATTCTAGATGCTAACGAACATGGATTCTGGTTATAGAATTCAAGAAGTATTTTACCTACTTCCTGATCTGCTTCCTTTTTGCCATATATCGTGTGAGTGCGATGAAATGAACTTTATCCATGTTGAATTCTGTTTGCAATGCAGTCTTTTGGTTGAAAATAACTAATTTCTCCTCTGAACCATCTGAACTGTCTGTAGCTGGGGACGAGGAAAGGTAGTTAAATTAAATGAAACCAACACATTAGATCAGTCTTAAGGAATTGGTGCGTTGTCAAATTTCTGTTTGTTTATTTGTTTTAATTCCACAAGCTTGCTAATGTCTTGATACATCTTATAGTAATTAGTAACTCAATAGCTCACAGTCACAGTTTATTGATACATTCACACCATGTTTACTTATATTTTGCTGAGTGATATCTCTGCTGAATTTTGTTAACCCCAATTTCTTATATGTAATGTTAGTTTTTGGTGTTTCTTAAATTGTGGCAGTTAGTGCTTATTTGTTCGACTGCCAAGTGAGTGCCATAACAACCAGTCAACACCATGGCCTATGAATTGACTGAGCAAAAAAGTGAGCATTATATCACAATGTATTTGCAGTCGTAATGTGCTTCATCGTTTTTATTCAGTTATAATCAGAGGCACCACGTTTATTCTTGCATATTATCAATATGAAACAGTCAATGACTGCATCTTATTTCAAATGCAGAAGTTGGGCTTGGGCTGATTGGTTTTGGCTTCTTTTTCACATTTTTGGGTGTAATCCTTTTCTTTGACAGGGGATTGCTTGCTTTAGGAAATGTAAGTCTCTTCCATTAACTGCATCAGGTCTACAAAAGAAAAGGCTCTTCCATAGTTCAATACTGCTTTCTGTATTTATCAGGACCTTATTATTTCCATCTTCCCTAACCCTTTTGTTCTCACACTCTCCCCATCCCTCTTTTCTTTTATAAAAAACATATCATGTCAGATATTTTGGTTAATTGGGGTAGCACTTTTACTTGGTTGGCGTTCTACGTGGAATCTCTTTACCAACCGAGCAAATTACAAGGTACGACAAAGCACTATTCATGCCAGATTTAAAATTGGTATTACATATGATCTAGTTTGGAGGATGCCACAAGGACAGAATGGCAGGATGAAAAGATTGTGGCATGATTAGTTTATTGCAAATGTTGGTCATGCAGGTTTGCCATAGATAATGAGTCATAGTTTAGTATGAGATCATTAAAAGCCCATGGATTTCTATAGATTGTTTCAGTACTGGCTTCCTTCGTGTGCTTTCCATAAAAATTAATCATGCAATCATTTGAACGTACATAAAGGAAAGGTTTTGGTGAAAGGTGGATAAGGTGGATAAAAGGGTGCATTTACATGCATTTATGTAAGTGAATGTGGATTAACAGATATCCATTTATGTATAAGATAGAGATATGATTTTCCATACATACTTCTGAAGGGGATGATTACTCCAAAAATAGCATGGGATTCCAATTCATGTCAGGATATAGATGCAGATAATTCGAGTGAAGGCTGTTTTGACTATTTTTGTGGCAGCCATGGATGGTATGAAATAGGTTAACTTTCAAAAATCTCAATTGAGATACCTTAATTATCTCGCACTGGGTGAGAATTAATGTCTCTAATTCATTGTTTGTCACCATTTTTTATTTATGTTTGAGAGTTACGTTTCTCTTCTCTTTTCCCATTTGCAATCTCAAACTAGGGAGGATGCTTCATTTTATTAATAACTATATGTGCGTGCAACCTTTCATGTGAGTACACTACATTTCTTATTTTAAAAGAATAAAGAGTAAAAATGATCCTATATGTTGGAAATGTCTTGGTAAAGATTCTGCTTACTATGCTTCATGAAGCATTAGTATTGGAGTTGAAAAATGTATTTTTTAAAAAAATTTCAGGGTTCTGCGTCTTTTCTTCTTGGGCTCCTCTTCATTTTTGTTCGCTGGCCCATAATTGGCATACTCTTGGAGATATGTGGCTGTTTTGTTCTCTTTAGGTTAGTTTCTAATCTAAATTTGAAATTATGAGCTTAATATCAATAACATTTCTCTTACACAATTTCTCTAATGTAGTGGTTTCTGGCCCTCAATTAAAGGATTCTTGTATCAGATTCCAGTTCTTGGGTGGATACTTCCGTACCCCATCATGGTAAGGCTTAGTTACATTGTTTCATATGCCTTTTAGATTTATTTGTTCATATTTGACATCTTCTTGAAAATGCTTTATAAACATAATTCATTCCTGGTTGATAGGCAGTCTATCAAAATAATGTGTATTTTTGTTTTTTTTTTTTAAAATTGATTTACTTAAATTAACTTTTTGGTGGCTTGATTTTTTGACATGCTTTAGAGTTATTTGCTAATCATACAATATTTAATAGCCATTTGAGTTTGACTGCCCAGCTGAGATTGAGAAATTTTGTAATTTGCCTTATTATAAGTTATAACGTAGGATATGTTAAATGATTTTTTTCCTCTAGAGAAGTATTGTTATGTATTGAAGATTACCTATCTTTTTTAACGAATTAAAATATTTTGTCAGAAATCTCCCAACTTCTTTCAATGTAGATTGTTTTTTTTTTCCACCAATGTAGATTGTATTTTTGTGACCGGGGTCTAATTATTCGTCTAAGATATTTGGTATTCAATAAAGTCTTGATATTTAATATTTCAGTTAGGTCAATCGGTGGCCTCAATAATTGTCAGACTCATGGCTGCTTGATTATATCGAAGAGCCTTTACTACTATCTCCAACCCTCTGTGTTAATATTCTAGGGTCTTATTATTTCTTTGTTTGATATGAAACGATTATGGAGTTCCATGCCTCGATTTAGGTGTGGTATCTAAAGATTTTCGTAACTACCCCTTATCTCTTATTCGAGCCCTTTTTTGTATTAAAGCTTGATTTTTCATAATTATTTATTAAACCAGAAGATAGAAAACGAGGTACGATACGAGGAGGGGATTAAATGGACCCATACATAATTCTAGAGGAATTTACGGTAAGATGATCTAGAACACTTTAATTTTCTCTAGGACTTCTTTGTTTCCAAATTGCTTTAGACAGAAAACTCCAATGTCTTTTTCTCCAGTAGTCAAGTTGGTACAGAAAGACTTAAAAGTAATGAGCCTAGGGCCCTCCTAGACATGTCTTCTATTACGGTCCCGTTGGTTGAGGCAAATAACACTCAGCCTACATGAAAGATCAGCCTAGGCTTAAACCTCTGTCCAAAAGATGTCTCCTCTGTTCAATGTCCCACTTCAAAAATACACATTATTTTGTTTTATATCATTATTGGATGCATTTTTGACATGTGGGAATGGGGATGCTGTCTATTGTTGTTTGTTAACAACTTGAATTGCTTTGCCTCTAATTGTTTGCAGTTTTCTATTTTTGAAAATGAAGCTGATTTATTATCTCTTTCTCTGTTAATTTTTCTCTTTTTAAATTCCTTGTTGCAAGGTTAACCAAATTTTCAAGTTCAATAACGTCTTCTTTAACTCTTAAAATTTATCTTAGATTTTAAAAATGTTTTAAAGAGCATATTCAAAACTGTTAGTGTTAGTAGACAAACATGATTTTTAAACAGAGAATATACGAATAAAGTCATTATGAAACAGATAGGCCTTCAGATTTTCTTCTATACCGTTTTCAATCTAGCTCTAAAGAGCTGACAATTGATGACTGCAGATTCTCGAACGCCTGTGGAGAGGCTCTGGCTGATCACTTCAAATCTTTAAGCTTACTCCCAAATGATAGTGTTGATGACCAACTAATCTAATCTTTAATAGATTTCGTTTTCAGATGCTGCATTTGAATAGAAGATTCTGAAGGTTAGTACGTTGATTCTTTGTTCAGATTCTATTACTATGAAACAATGACATGGTGAAAGAGCAGATTCCTTGATATAGCTTTTGCATGTTGTTTTGTGCTTTTTACATGTGTATATGTACACTTCCTGTAAATATTTTGTGCTGAAGACACTGGAATTTAGCATTAACATCAATGCCAACGGATATTTGCTCTCCCTCGACCTCTTATGTACACTTTCTATACATTTTTTTGGCTTATTGTTTCCAACGGTCATATACCAAATCTTAACATGTGTTTGGAAGTGATTTTGGCATGCCCCAAATCACTTTTGTTCGGATAAAATTTAGGCCACCCTTACTTTTAGAACATTCTTCTATTTATTCATATGGCTGGTTGTTAGTTAAATGATCTTTGAGGTTACCATTTATGAAAGTTGTTTGTACATAAAGGAAAAGTCATTATCTAGAATTGAAGAGTTGGGTTTGGTTTTGATTTACAGGGTGGTTTTGATGTGTTTTTCATTGAATGATTTTTTGCAACCTCCTTTTTATGAAGTTATGTTTAAAAGGAGTTCTCCTATGAACTTATCTTTTTTATTGTTCATGACTCTTGATCTTGGTTCTTAAGAAAATTTTGAGGGGATTTTTCCCCTCCCATCAAGGCCATCTTAGATAACAGCTCAACTGAACATAATTTTATGAACTTCACTATCTAAACATGTTTTTGGTGTAAAAAAAAAACTGTCAAATTTCAATGTGTTGGTCTCATGCTTTCTGAAATTATACATTAAAATGCTGATAAATAAGATCTCTGATTCAAACATAGTGTATTGGCTGTACAATAAATCAGAACAAAATGGTTAATTTGAGATTGCATGAAGAATCCAAAGAGGTTTGAATCAAACTTCTCTTCAAAAATCTCAAACCCGTACTTTTTTTTTTTAGTTGAACAATATATAAGGCTGGAGATTCAAACTTCCGACTTTTGGTTGAAGATATATGTTTTAACCAGTTGAGTTATTTTCAGGATGGTCTTCAAACTTATAACTACCTTGCCATTGGGAGGCCAAAATAATCATGATCGACATTAATAACTATAAGGTTGGAGAAGTGGCTTTGGTTTGCATTTAATGTTGAAACCCCTCAAAAAAAGTCATGTGGTTTTGGATTTTAATATCTTCAGCTGCAAATTGTGGGACCAAAATTGAAATGTAGAAGCAACATCCTTGTGGTTGAATGCAACCAAGTGTATGTGAAGCAATTGATTGCAAACACAGAGCAAAAGGGTGCACCCACATCTTTAAATTCAATTCATCTATCATTGTGAGTAAATGAAACTTTCTTCATGAATGACACTCTTGGCTCATGATTCAATGTGCAAAACAACGTTTTTTTTCCCCTAATTTGTTGTAGATAGACCTATCGACCTTTAAATTTTCATATATGGTCATGTCGAAATGATCATGTTAAAGCTCAAAATGGAAGAAATAGCATGAATTGTAAAAATGATTGAATTGAATTATGAGTAACTCAATGCTTTTAAACATAGTCAATCTATATTGGTTGGTGTATCAACTAAAATTGATCATAACGTTAAATCATAGCAAAAAAAAAATGTCATTTTGACCAATGGGGATAGTTATCAAAACTATAGCTTGCTAAAAAAAATCAAATCAATATTTTTATATAAGGGGTGATTATGTATCATCGGAGACATTCGATAAAATCGGAACGATGCAAAGATGATACACAAATCAATATAAGGGGTGATTATAGAACTAACTAAAGATACAAATTTAAATCTTTATTTATCTTTAGAATTAACACTAAGCTAGTCTAGAAAACTTCAAAAACAAAAAAAAAAAAAAAAAAATCACTAATGTATGAAATTATCATCGCAATGTCCTCCCCTCATTTTGATAGGCACAAATTTTGCATCTTATACCCTCAAGTATGTTTTAACTTTATGGATTAATTCGTCAACATGGATATAGCTTAACTGGTTAAGCCATATTTTCGCGACCAAAAAAACTTGATTTCGAATCTTCACTCCTCTGTCGTTGAACTAAAAAAGAAAGAAAGAGGAAAAAAAAAACTTATGAATTAACTCTAACTAAAGATATCAAACTAAAATCAAAACTTGCTAAGCATAAATACAAAATCACTATCATGACATTGTTGGAATTATTCAGTGGCTCAGTGCTATGATAGACATCAAAGTTGGATCATACCCTCTTCGAGCACTTAACTTTTTTAAAGACAACTCTGCAGATCAGAAGCAAATCATTTAATTTGGAGATACAGGAGAAGAGGGGGAAGAAGGAATTAAAGTGCATGTAAATGCAAAGAAATGAATGTGAAAGTGAATGACAATAAAAGGATTGGGAAGGAGTTAGGTGGTGAATGAATAGGGAACAAAATTTCAGTACTACGTATCGTAGTATGGAAATTTTTTCACACTACTTTCTATATCACTTATCGATGTGTCAAATGGTAAATGAAAGGAGCATAAACTACAATAGTACTACAATATTTTCCGCTAGCACTATGCAGTAATACATACTTATTCTGTCCATTCACAATTTGACACATCATTAAATGATTTATTATTGTATTTTACATATCTCATCCCATCATTCTTAAATACTATTTATGCGGCAAACGATGAACGAAAGTAGTATGAAAAATTTTCCATTACTACTGTAGTACGAGAGATTTTCTCGAGATGCAGGCATCGACCATGCAAAGAGAAGTTGTGAAGTGATGCTCAAAATACGAGAGGTGATTCATTCATTCAAATTCACACTTTGGAAGGAAAAAAGAAGGGAAATTAAAGGAGAGAGTGTCGGTATGGAGCAGTTAAGGAACATTTAAAATCCCATTAAATTGTGTTCATGTCCCCAACAACAACCAGAGAGAGAGAGAGAGAGAGAGAAGAGAGAGATGAGAGGGAGAGGTTATTGTTGTTGTTGTTGATGAGAGAGAGAAAGAGAGACTTTCAATTTATTGTAGTTTGTTGGATTTGGTAAGCAATGAACTTCAAATCTCTCATTTACTTCCCTCTCCTACTTAAAAGTTAAGCGCTTTTGGTGAGTTTTATTCTCACCTGTGACAAAGATCAATCCGAGCATAGTTTAAATAGTTCGATATTATACATTTTTTATGCGTTATAGGTTAGATGTTTTGAAATCTCTACCTCCACATTGTTGAACTCAAAAAGAAAAAAAAAATCTCATCTAAAACAAAAGAGTTTGAATTCATTGAAACGAAGACAATGGTCTGTACTTCTCATCGACATTAGCATAAATTCAAGGGTCTAACGTCAAAGTAAGAAGCAGATTAATGTTTCTAACCTATCGTGAAATTCTTATCTCACAAAATATATAGGTGAAATTATTAAATAATTGATTCATTGATGTGTTCGTTTGAGTCTCTAACTTTAAAAAGTTTTAGTTTGTCTTTGAACTTTGAATACCAATTCTAGATAGTCTCTTATGTGAACACTTTTAACTAAATGATAATGTGACATGTTTATTGGACAAATATTGAAATTGATTTGACGCGATGAGACAAATGAACGGAAGAACGAAGTAGACATATAGATAAAATTAAAATGATCAACATGGTTTATAAAAGGATTTTGATACATTGTTTCGTGTTAGGAAAACTACAAATAACAAAGAAAATTAGAGTACATATTGAGAAACATATACTAATAAAGAATTAGGACGTCATTCAATAGTGAACTTCATCATCGACCACGAAATAAATCTTCTCTAACTTATGCATTGCTTCAAGATATAATATATGGTTCAACCAAAACATTGTGCAGTTGGAACCAAATATGAGAATGTAAAGAGAAGATTAATTGTTTGGTGTAATGTTCATATTATAAAGTAGGGTTGTAGGAGAGAATTTATTACACAATTATATGATTAAGTTTCTATTTTAATCATAAAAAAAAAGACCTCCAAAAATTAAACCCCTTAAACAAATATTAAAAACTCCTACTTCATTAATAATAAATATTAAAAGGTCACAAATACACGTCTAACACTATTTTGTAATTCTTGTGAAAATTTTATTTTGATATCTAAAATTTCACACTTTTTTTTTTTCACATTCTCAAAAATTCAAAAGTTCCCTAAATTCTTGTAATTACAACACAAAAATTTAGTCGCAAAGTTACATATCAAATAAAATATTCGAACCTACACTCCAAAAATAAATATACCTTAACTACCAAAAGAATAGTAAAAAAAAAGGAATAGTAAATATTGAAACTAGATTATTTATACTATTAATGTTTATCCAATAAGATTGCATGCATTATATTCATTGAAATTAAACAATAAATACATATATACATATATATAATATTTAATAATATAAAATTTTATGTAGGATTGAAAATCTCTAAAATTACTCAATTGACAATAGAAAACATGAGGCACTTTTTGGACCAAATTGAATTTCTGCTTATGATTTTGATAGCAACCCACACACAAGCTACCTAGAACCTTTCGGGTCAAATCGAGGATAGCTCAACTGGTTAAAGACATATCTTCTTGACTAAGAGGTTATGAGTTCGAATATCTCCACTCTCACAAGTTGTTGAATAAAAAAAAAAGTAAGATCCCCCTAGTTATCATGTGCGAAACATGTAAAAGAGAGTGGGTCCACGTTGGCACGTGTACGTCAAATGAAATTTTTTTATGAACACTTTCAATTACACACATGCATATACATTTTTCAAAATACATCCCAAAATTGATCACCCTAAATATTATTAGAGCTCAATATTCATTTTCAAGAGAGTGGAGAAGAAAAGAAAAAGGACAATTCAAGTTTAGAGAGAGATAGGGAGAGGGAGTTGTGGTAATGTTGTATGTGTAGATTTGGGCATAAATGTTGAGTAAGAGAAGAGAGAGAGACTAGGATTTTTTAAACATATATTTGTAATACAACAATGTTTGATTGCATATATATATATATATATATATATACATATATATGAATTTTCCTACATACTACCATTAAAATTTTGACAATTAAGGAAGAGAAAAAGAAATTATATTTTTCATTTTTCAAAAAATTAAATAGTTATCGAAACTTTAATAGGTAGTGTATAAGAAGATTCATGCACACATTAGTATGCCGCCAAGTATTGTTCTATATAATATATCTCGAATAATACTTGGCTGCAAATCGACGTATAGAGATCTTCCTATCTATCACCATTAAAAATTTGACAACTAAAAGAGAGGAAGACAAAAAAATTAAATAGGCCAGTATCAAATTTTTAATAGTGGTGTGTAGGAAGATTGTCTTTACATGTCGGGCAGCCAAGTATTGTTCAATATATAATATATATC
>JAOANK020000029.1:1853081-1865680 GCA_026257165.2 Telfairia occidentalis | reverse complement strand
CCCCATTATAATGGAATATAAAAAATTAAACACATCAGCTGTCCCAAACGTTACAACTGGTCACCTACCCAAAGGCCACTGCATTTGTTATCATTGCAATTTCATGACTTTGACTTTTAAACCAATATGAACTTAAAATAAATTTGTTGTTGTTTTATTTTTAAAAAAATTATTGGACATGATATTAAAAGTTTGGAGGCTTATTAGATATTTTTTTAAAGCTTCGAGACCACTTGGCACAACTCAAAAAGTGTTAACGTATTCATATGATTAAATTTGCTTTCACCTATCAGCTTAAGCTTTTTGGGTAGAGTGGTGATTTAACAAAAAGTTTAGGAACCAAACTCGTAATTTGACTTAAAATAAAATAAAACATGTTTAAATATAAGATTGGCCTATGAACAAGGATTGTGTTTAATAAGTCTTTAAAATTTAAAAAATATTTAACAAATCCGTAAACTTTTCAATATTGTGGGTATAGATCCTTAAACAGAAAAATCTATAATAAATAGTAGAATTTGTAAATTTGTATCAAATCACAAATGGGCCTCAAACTTCAAAAAAGTATTAAAAAGAACTAGTGGTTTATTAAAAGTAAAATTGAAAGGTAAGAGACACATTCGATTCAAAATCAAAAAGTTTAAGATCTATTAGACACTTTTCAAAACTTAAAAATCTATAAAACACAACATTAAGAGCCTTAAGCTACCATTCGGGAGTCGAGGTTAAGTCGTAGAAGATCCCTAAAGAAGGAAAAGAGAGATCGGCGTTTGCATCTTAAACCCCTCTTTTTTTTATTTCAACAATTGCAGAGTATGAAGATCTAACCATTGACATTTGCGATGATGGTAAATATTTTATTTACTTAGCTATGTTCCGATTGACGTAGCTTCAAGCCTTATGATTGGAAAGAAGCTTTAAATTCTTTTTAAAATAGTCTTTAGTCGAGAAGACGCTCGAAACATTAGATATAGTTTAAAGTTTAGAAATTTAGAGAGTGTCTTAAAATTTAAAAACCAAATTTATAATTTAAGGAGTAAAACGAAATAAACGAAACAAAAATAAAATAAAATAAAAAAGCTAAAAAAATTCCCTTAATTCACTGCGTGTAAGTTGCGCTGTCTCTCTCTCTCTCTCTTCTCCACTGTCTCTCCGTACGTCCATTCTCTTTCGTTGCTATTTCTTCGACAAAGCCATCAAAATTTTAAACGATTTTCAAAATTTCTCCCTGCAATTTCCTTTCCAACTAGCTTCAGATCCGTCTCTTCATGCGATTCTCCGCCGTAAGCATTCCCTTCATTTTGATCCGTCTTTCACCCTCTGGGATTCCTATGATCTTGTATGATTTTTCCTGCTTTCCCTTCAGATCTTGCGATTTATTCACCTTTTGATTGTCATCAATGGCCTTGTTATTGATTCAGCTTATTGATCCCAATGTTGCTGGAAATGAAATTTTGAATTGAATTCGGATGCCCGTTTTTGTTTATTCATTTTTTTGTTTGAATTGGATTTTTATGGCTTCAGATGATTAATGATCGAAGCTGCCATTGAAGTTAATGATCTGGATACTTGCTTTATATTAATTTTGGTTAATTGCGGTCTGGTTTTCGTCGGTGCTTTGGTTTTGAATTTTCGATTCTCGCCCACCGACTTGAATTTGTTTTTACTTTTCATAATGTTGCGAGATATGGGGTCATGAATCATGATTTGTGGTTCGATATTTCTCATTCTTTTGGCAGCTGAAGCTTGTATGCATATCTATCCAGAATTTGTAACGTACATTTCGTTATAAACTTTCAAATATGCATACGCCATGTATTTGGTTGTTCGGTTTTGAGGAAATCATGGGGAATCTTGTATAAGTGTCTATTTTGGACTCATTTGAAATTTCTGACGTAGCTTGTAATATAGATGAAATGAAGATTCCTTCCATGGTGTTTTTGATGTCAGATAACCATAATTTTTTAACTTAAGCTAGCATCTTTTGGGAATACTGGTATATTTTGATTTTCTTTTTTAAACAAATGAAATAATACAAACTGACAGTACAGAGAAGGAAATCCCACCATAAAAGAGTCCGTACGAAGAAACAAAGAAACCAAAATATTACAAAGGTATAATTTGAAATTGGTCTAGTGTATAGTTTTGAGATTTCTAGAAGTAGCAGTTTCATAGAGGTTTTTAGTCTATTGTGCAAATCCCGGTGTTCTTAAAAGTAGGATGTCTATAAATTATAGGTTTCTCTACGTAGATTATCATTGTTTTTTTTCTCAGAGGTGGAGGTTGACATATCTGGCTTTCAAGCTTCATTAACTTTTTTTTTTGTGTGTGTGTGTATTAAAAAAGGACACTTTCCCTTTTATGTTAGATCTAGAGCTGAAATTTGACCTAGTTTTTGTGTTTTAAATTTTTTACATGTTGTGGAAATTCTAGTCCTATATATTGTTTTGACTGAAGTTTAAAAGTATATGTTGCTACATTAATGTATTCATTAAAACCATGCAAATTTAAGAGAATTGGGACAGTGTAGCTGACGTTGAAGTATTACATGTGCTTTCATTTGCTTGATTTTCAAGATATATTCAACTCTAAGCTTTTAAAGACTGGTGCCTGCTCTTAGTCCGTTTATTTTACTTGTTTTTCTCTGAAACAGCCCAGAAATTTTGAAGTGAGCTTCACTTGAATTTTCTGTGGAACTGGTCGAAAGGAGCTGTTAGTTTTAGTACCATAAAGGCATCAACAATGAAGAAGGTCTTTGGTCAGACTGTTAGGGATATGTAAGTGATAATTCACATTTTAATGCTCATAAATGATTTCATTAATGGAGGTCATTATTGCATCCAAACAAGAAAAGAAAGGAAAAAATCTATTACTGGATAATGTGGAGCCTGTTTGGTTTCTGGTTTCAGATCTAAAAGTGCATTTCTGCAAGGGATATAAATTCTATTTCAAATGTTTCTGAAGTCCAAAAGGACATTTGTTGCAACATCTTAAATTATTTTTAAAGATCTAGATAGTGAAAGTGAAATTTAAAAAAGAAATTGTGAGTTTAAATTAAACAATGAAGTCTACAAATATCAGTTTATAAACTTTCTCCAACATTAATATAATTTCATTTTATTATACAGTTCAACAACAAGCTTTTCCAACCTCAACTATTTTTTGTTAGTATGATTTATAAATGTTTCAAGTTCATATAAGAAAATAACGTATAAAGTTAGATCCCAATATAAAGTTTACATAAGCCAATTTATTAACTTTAGTGTTAATATAATTTACATTATTATCCATTCATAATATAAATTTTCAACTATTATTTGGATGGTTTGTTTTACTTTAGTTGGGCTTTGTCAGTTCAAGTTTACTAGATTAGTGTTTAAGCTTTTATTAATCAATCTGCTATAGAAGGAACAGAGACTGTGATATGTGGAAAGAGTTATGAAATGTGACATCATAGAAAATAGTTGTATCTTAAATTTCCAAATCTTTTTAAGGTCTTTATGATTTATGATACAGAAACTAGTTTTGAAAATGTGAAAGACAATAAAACAAAGTTCTATCTGATAGATTCTTAAAAAATTCAGATACTCGTTAAATTATAGCTTCTTAAAACTGTTTCGGCACATGAGTTTAAAAAATATTAAAATGACGAAAGCTTAATTATTAGCTTGACTTAAAATTTATACCTTTTTTAGTATATCTCGAAAATTATCCTATTCCTCTAAGGCACCAACAAAGGGCCCCTACAACCATTCTACCAAAGGACTAAAACTTCTCTCCCCATTCTTAAACCACCACAAGCTTCAAGGAGAAACTCTACAAAACTTCTAGGGATAATACTTGTAAACAAAGAGACAATAGAGGAAAAGGAAAAAAAAATCAAAAGATGATCTCTATCCTCTGAACTTGATAATTAAATTCAACCATCCTTTTAGTTTTTCAAGAATCATGAATTGTATACGATGTTGGCTCTGCAACTTTAGATTCCATGCTCTATGCCTATCTTATATAATCAATGTTTTCCATGCTACAAAAAAGCTAAAATAATATCTTAACAAACTTTCCCCTTGTTCTTTTAAAAATTAATTTCAGGATCTATGCTTTCATGTCGGCATTTTCCCTATTACCTTTGTTATCTTGCTTTCTTTTTGACATGTTATTTACCTAAATGGATTTTGTATTTCATTTTCTTGCAGCAAGAGAGAGGTTAATAAGGCAGTGCTTAAAGTTCCTCGACTAGAGCAGAAGGTTAATTTTTTCTCCCTTTATGATTTTTGAGCTCTTTTCTGATAGTTGCTCCTTGTAGGTGAAAATTGTTTGAAATGTGATACCTGGTCATTTGAGAGTTCTAACTCTGACAATAATGTCATTGCTCTCTCTGCTTGGCAGGTTCTTGATGCTACTAGCAATGAGCCTTGGGGCCCTCATGGATCACTTCTTGCAGAGATTGCACAAGCAACCAAAAACTAGTGAGCATTACATTTTTTTCTTCTTGATTAAAAGCATGACCTGGTTTTCATGAATGATTTTTACCACCCACCCTGAACCAGAAGAGATCTCATTCTAAACCTTAATGCAGCCATGAGTTTCAGATGATCATGGCGGTAATCTGGAAGCGTGTCAATGACTCTGGAAAGAATTGGCGGCATGTGTACAAGGTTTGAGTTCTTTTGCATTTGACATATTGGAGCACATATGTGCACACACACTCATTTTCTTCCCCAGAAGTTCATTGTCTTCACAGGGAAAAAATGTCATCTTCATAAAAAATTTTCATGATTTTTGTAGAGGTCCTTGAAGTTCGATAATTCAAGGAAAAAGCAATTTTAATTTTCTATTTCTTGCTTCTTTGAGGGTACATTTTTTTTCTCTTCAGGGATTAGCTGTCTTGGAGTATCTGGTGGCCCATGGATCAGAGCGAGTAATAGACGACATCAAGGATCATGCATTCCAATTATCAGTAATATAGTTTCTTAGTTCTTTATGACTACATGTTTTATTTACTTTTCTCCATTTTCTGTGGAAGTCGTTCTGTTTTTCTAAATCATTTTCTCTTTCCATGACAGGGCTTGTCCAGTTTTCAATATATTGATTCTAGTGGAAGGGATCAAGGAGCAAACGTTCGAAAGAAGTCACAGAGTCTTGTGCTTCTTGTGAGTGATCCAGAAAGAATCAGTGAGATCAGGCAGAAAGCTAATGCTAACAGGGACAAGTGAGTGTAATCCCTAAACTAAAACAAAAAAATTATATATTTTTTAACATTTCATCTTCTTTCTGCTTCTTTCTCTAGTAAATTTCTCCAATTTTCTCTCGACATTTTCGTACATAACAGAAGTGTTTCTGATTTTTAATCATTCATGTCGTTTACTTCAAGCTTGGTGATCAATATTTTATAAAAATTAGCTTGTGAATCATCTGTTTTTGGTTAGCAATGTTATCATGTACTTTTTTCTTGGTCTTCAACTTTGTTTTAACATTTTTTTTCTTACTTTAGAATCTGCATCTTCACATTTATTACTTCTGCACAGTGCTATTATGTTGTCATTTTCTCAAGCAAATTTCTGTCTGTCAAATATTGTAAGAAATAATAACAGCAGGAGCCTGCATTTTAAATCTGTTGAAATTAGAGATCAAATAGAATTTTTGGCATGAAAAAAATCTGTCATTTGTTCTTTTTTCTTTCTTTTTTTTTACAACTGTAATTGCTAAAAGATTTTCAAATTTTAGGATAGTTCCTTTTATTAGTTTAACATGGTTGAGTTCAACAATTTTTGCTTTTGTATGACTGAATAGGTTTCGAAGTGCATCAT
This sequence comes from Telfairia occidentalis, assembly GCA_026257165.2. Taxonomy (NCBI): domain Eukaryota; kingdom Viridiplantae; phylum Streptophyta; class Magnoliopsida; order Cucurbitales; family Cucurbitaceae; genus Telfairia; species Telfairia occidentalis. Next base: position 1,859,870 of record JAOANK020000029.1, on the reverse strand, counting down.
TAGCTGGCGGAACGTATAGGCCAAGTTCAAATTCTAATGCAGGGGGGTATGGAGACCGCTATGATGATGATTTTAATGAGGGACGCTACGGAAGCAGGGATGAAGATAGGAGTAGCAATGGTTATGGAAGGGAAAGAGAATATGACTACAGAGATGATGACCGTGGTAGGATTTCTGACTCAAATAGACGTGATGGTGATCACTATAGCAGAGATGCAGAAGAACGTCATGGAAGAGAGAGTCCCAGGGATGGCGATAATTGGGGACGAAGAAGTGTTGATGATCACCAATATGGTTCAAGAAGGGATCAAGATAAAGACAATGATGACTGTGCTCGGTATGCATCCAGTGTGTTATGAATTATTCTTTAAGTATTATGTAAGGGAACCCCATCGGCGCTCCCTCCCTTCCCCTTTGATAAGAAACATGGAGAAGATAACATTTTTTTAATGGAAAAGAAAACATGGAGAAGATAACATTCAAAAAGGCCAACAGCCAAACAACACAACCTAAAGGACAAAGGGACAAGAGTTCCTTCTCCAAAAAATAAGGGATCAAATAAAAGCCTTCCAATCTAGGTTGATAAGAAAAGTAGAGTAATTATAAAAAAAAAAAACCGTGATGACCACTTCAATCAGAGGGATTGAACTGTACAATGTCAAAAATATAATCAAGAGAGTTTAGCTTGTCAGAATCCTTTGGCATTTCCTTCCTTCCTAATAAACCACAAAATAGCTTTAACAGCACTAGACCAAATCGCTCTTAACTTTATCCTTGATGCCAACCAAACAGATCTCAGGTAACCATTCTTCTGAGAGATTCAGGCAGCACCAAACTCTTTATAAATAAAATTCCAGACCTTTGATACAAATTGACAATGAATGAATAGGCGAGAGAGGGATTCTTCCTTACTGTTACACACAACACAAACTTGGGGGGATAGGTGAATGTAAGGGGGCCTTTTCTGAACCTTATCTAACGTTTTAATAAGTTGTAGCAAATTTTATAGAATTAAATCTTTGTTGGTATAGCATAGAAAAATTGTAGTTGCTATCAAGTTTCCATATTGTTTTGTAGTTAGTACTTATTCATTTTGGTTTTATGTGTTTTGCACTTACGAGCTTAAGTGGTGTACAATTGTGACATGGCTTGTACTTAACCTGTATTTCTTTTTCTTGCAGTGATGGTAGTTGCAGAGGTGATGACAGGTCTCAGGATGTGAGGTAACTTTTAAAAAATTTCATGGAATAGTGTTGTAATTGAGTGCTATGAATTTCATTATGAGTGATGAATCTCTTTTCCAGGAGGCATGATCATAAATTTTCAGAACATGACACTGGTGCACCTCCTAGTTATGAAGAGGCTGTGAGCGAGTCTCGAAGCCCACCAGCTCCTAGTGAAAGGTATTAGTTTTCTTTTGCTTAACTCTATTTCTAGTTGTAGGACTTCTAATAACCGTTTTAGTCAACTGGATATCTTATTGGAAAGGGACCAAGAAACTTCAACCTCTACTCCCGCTACTTCATCTGCACCTGTTACTAGTGCACCTAGTCAGTCAAGTCCCGTGCATGGTACTCCAACATCTGCAAACCAGTTAATTGGGACCTTTGATGAATTTGACCCTCGCAGTTCAGTCACAGGTGCATAAATTCTCTTAGTTTCCTATGCTATTTACCTCAGGTTTACTCCATTTACATCTAGCTGGCTATAGTTTGGTATCATCCTTTAAGAGTTTGATTGTTATAGCGACATTTGCTAAGGAAGATTAATAGTACTAAGGGCTTAAAATTAAAACTGGGAGATTTTGATTTCATTTGGATGGGGAAAATTTTCCCCTTCCCCTCTTCAGTATCGTGTATTTTGGTTTTCACAAGGTTGCTGGAATTGATGGTGGCGATATTGATATTTACTTTATGAATATGGCTGACATGAAGTTGTTTTGGAATTGGACACATCATGTCTGTGTTGTACGGTTCGCTCAAATGATGCCTGTGCAATAGCTACATCATTTATCTTTATGCATGTGCAATTGATCAAGTATTGGGTATGGGGTATAGTTTTAATGATAAGTGGTTTTTGGATGCTAGATAGCGTGAAGTGCTTCACTATGTATGAACATTTGTCAATTTGGTGCATGTAAGCAAAGACATGGCAAAGTGTTAAATAAAATAAATAAATAATGCATTTCATTCTACTGCTAAAGATAGCCTTCTTTCTATGATCACCAATTTAACATATAAGTTATACCTGATTTGTGTTATGCAATAAACATTTCCTCTCAAATGTCTGTATCCTGTTCCTCTGCAATTCTTTGAGTATCAATCAAATGCATAGTTTTAATGAGAGGTTTTGGGTCCCAGTCCGATTGAGTGTAACGGTTCCTTACTTATGGACATAAAAGTGTCCCGCATGGTAGAAATAGTTAATGTTAAAGTTAATTTGCATACCATCCTATCAAAGATAACCTCACATGTGCCTGTTATGGATATCCACTCATGTTCACACCATACTATTAGTTATCTTACTTTGTTGGTTCTTGGCATCAAACCACATATACTTCGTCTCTTTTTTCAGCTGCTCCAACTATTCCACCAAACAGTGGTGAGATGGACTTACTTGGCTCACTGACGGATTTTCCTTCAAACACACTGGCCATTATGCCAGCGGCATCTGCAGATGTGACTGGCGCCTTTGAGCCTGATTCCCACATGAACTCTGGTGCAGGAACCTCGTACACTCCTACATCTGTAGCTAGTATCAGTAATCAGGTATATGATTAAGGTTTTAAAGTTCTTCATTCCCATTGGAAAATTATAAAAGTGCCCACTTTGATGAAATGAAACATATGTGCGTCATTCCTTTCATTTTTAATTATTTGTTGCTGGAAGCAATGTCAGTTGCAATTTAATTGACATTTTCCACAATTTTCTAATCAAACGCGAAAAGAATAGATCCTTTAGTTGAACTGAATCTGGATTGAGCACTAACGAATTATGTACATGTAGAGTTTTGAAGATCCTTTTGGCGACACTCCTTTTAAAGCTATGCCTTCTGATGATGGTGCTCCTCAATTCCATTCTTCTGCTATGATTGATCCTCTCCAATCTTCTCTGCACCAAAGCCTTGGACAATCCCATTCTTCTGCCATGACTGATCCTCTCCAGTCTTCTCTGCACCAAGGCCTCGGACAATCCCAAGGAGCTATCCCCGAAACAAACCAAGTCTCTAATTCTGAATTTGGTAACGCATTTTCTGCTTCAACTGGTGCATCTAGCTTATCCAGCTTGCAAGCTCCATCAGAGCCGCAGTTCCTTGAAGGGCCATCTACTCTTGCAGACCCGGAGATTGACATACTGGCAGATATTCTACCTCCTTCTGGACCTCCGTCTAACGCAGCATCCCTGCCAACTTATTCATTCCCCAGCGATCAGCCTGCATTGCCTACTCCCTTCTCCGATCCTGGTCAACTTCCTCAGCAAAATTTTACAGCTTTAAGCAGTCAGCCTTCAGAACCAAATGCTAGTTCCTTCCTACATTTGCAACCGCAATCAGGAGTTTCAGCACCTTTGACCTCAAATCTAGCTTTTCAGCCTCAGAGTGCCCCTCCTGGACAACTTGGCTATGGGACCCCACAGGGAGGATCTCCAGCTCCTACTGGACAACATGGCTATGGTCCCCCGCCCCCACAGGGAGGATCTACAGCCCCTGCTGGACAGTTTGGCTATGGGCCCCCACAGGGAGAATCTACAGCACCCACTGGACAGCTTGGCTATGGGCCTCCACAGGGAGGATCTACAGCACCCACTGGACAGCTTGGCTATGGACCTCCACAGGGAGGATCTACAGCACCCACTGGACAACTTGGCTATGGGCCGCCACAGGGAGGATCTACAGCACCCACTGGACAGCTTAGCTATGGGCCGCCACAGGGAGGATCTACCGCTCCCACTGGACAGCTTGGCTATGGGCCTCCACAGGGAGGATCTACAGCACCCACTGGACAGCTTGGCTGTGGACCTCCACAGGGAGGATCTACAGCTCCCACTGGACAGCTTGGCTATGGGCCCCCACAGGGAGGATCTGCAGCTCCATTTTATCCACAGATGACTTCAACCAGCAGTCCAAATGCACAGGCCCAGAGTGGTGGCTATTTTATGCAGAATGGAGGATCTGCTGCTCCTGCTACTTCACAAATTGCTCAGCAAAATCCAAATGGGCCAGCTCCTCCACCTGGCAGTGGAAACATGCAACATCATGGTTTTACAGCCCCACCAGTAGCTTCCCAAGGAGCTTATCAGATACAAAATGGACATGCTGCGCAGCCAAAGAGTGATGATATTCTGGGCAGCATTTTTCCGCAAGCTGCACCCTCTCAAATTCCTTCACAACAAGGTTTTCCAGCCACGACAGGAGCACTTTCGTTAGCATCTCAACCGTCCAAGGGCAAGTTTGAGACAAAGTCAACAGTTTGGGCTGACACTCTTAACAGAGGGCTAGTTGATTTGAACATATCTGGGCGTGAGTTCTTTCTACCTCGAATTGTTACAATGTTCTAGTATATTTGTATATATGTATGTATCATATTTGTTATCTCTGATAGTTGACTAAAATTGTTCCTTTATGTGCACACAGCGAAAACAAATCCACTGTCGGACATTGGAGTGGATTTTGATGCCATTAATAGGAAGGAAAAGAGAATGGAAAAGCCTACTACAACTGCAGTAACTTCGACTATCACCATGGGTAAAGCTATGGGGTCGGGTTCTGGAATGGGTCGTGCCGGTGCGAGTGCCCTTAGAGCTCCACCAAACCCAATGATGGGTTCAGGTATGGCTATGAACAACACTGGGATGGGAGGGCCCTATGGAGGAATCAATCAACCCATGGGAGGTATGGGTGTGGGTGTGGGTATGGGTATGGGGATGAATCATGCTGGTATGAACCCGGGGATGGGGATGGGAATGGGAATGAACCCGAATATGGGAATGAACCCGAGCATGGCAATGGGGATGGGAATGAACCCTAGCATGGGAATGGGGATGGGAATGAACCCTAGCATGGGCATGAATATGGGTATGGGACAAGGAATGCAATTTCAACCACCGGGTGGATTTCGGCCTGGATCGAATGCTTCAGGTAGTTACAATCCAATGATGGGTAGTTATGCCCCTCAACAATCATATGGTGGTGGATACCAATAAACAAAGTTCCAAGATTCATACATGTTTAGAGTGTAGTACCAATTTTACTTGAGAGTTGAAGATTTGGGATGGCCAACTTGATGTTGCCTTGTCATTGAAGTCCTTCACATTGCACATCTGGTGAAGAGCAAAAGTTGTCTGTATTTCATTCTTTTTCATGAAAGCTGCTCGATACGACGATGTTCATTTGCTTATTCTCTGTCTGCTTTTACATTTCTAACGGCATATCGAGAGTTCGATAAAGCGAGTTGTTGGTCGATTGCTATTGTTCGTATTCTTATCACAATTTGTATACAACTGAACATAGATAAATGAGGATATACCTCAATTTTTATTACCAGTATAATATATGTACAATACTGCCTTTTGGTCATGGCACAATAGAATGTATTATACATTTTTCTGATGGATTTTTTCCAATTCATACTTCTTCCACATTATCGACTCATGTCGTGTTGTCTGTTGCACATTTTGCTTAGCATATCAGAAGGCTCCAATTGAAAGGGAAAAAAAAAAAAACCAAATTAGATAAACTCTTTTGATGCACATCTTGGCTAATTAACAGTCAAAAAACAAAGATTTCAATCTAGACACTTGAGGATTCCCTTTTGGTCTCTTATAGTCCTTCAAGGCTTTGGTTGACAACACTTTTATTAGAAAATAGACACTTTTTTTGAGAAGATGGGGATGGGATGAGGACGGTCAACTAGACAATCGAGAATTGGGTGGGAGAGGCTAAGGTTTGACGTGTGAGCTCAAGTCTTGATTAATTTAACTCGTTGAAGTTAGTTGTATTTGTGTCTTTGAGGTCTCTACTCATATATCATGAGAGATTCATTCGTATGGTTCACTAGGCTTCAATCCATTTTTTTGTCAACTTCTAAGCAGCTTCTTTTCATTCCTAAATGATGATGGCTTCCTTGTCGAAGGAAGGAGGATGAACTTACATCACCTCGATCGTTATCTTATAGTTTCGGATAAGTCAACAATTGTTAAGTACTTAGTTCCTGTGTTGTAGTTTAGTTATCAACAACGATGTTGCACAATGATGAAGGTCGCTTTGGTTTAAACTGTAGATGTCAATATTTAGAGGTGAAATTAGAGATAATAAAGTAGACAATTGAGAAATTTGAAGTAACGCAGATGATTAGGAATATCATAACGCCCATGATGAGTTCCAAAATCTAGATGGTGTCATGCTCCAACTACCAATAAAAGAGAGAATGTATGAAAATGGATTTACATTGGTGTGGTGCTTATAGCTTTATACATTGGCACAACTCATTTTCTTATAGTTTAACAATAGTAATTTTGAATCCAAACAAGTATTTATTTTTAAACTTTAGAGTCTAAATAAAAACTAATTAAAAAACAAACGAATCAAAAATGTAATTCGCTATACAACTTTAAAAATTTTAGAAACAAAAAAATTAGTTTTTAAAACTAAATACAATCAAACAAGTCATTTTTAAAATAGACATAACAAATAGAAACCAAATCAAAACTTTAGACACTTATTTGTTTTGAAACATTAAGATCGAATATAAATTGAATTCAAATCGACAAGATTTATAATTTTTTCTATTTT
>JAOANK020000029.1:1826564-1837984 GCA_026257165.2 Telfairia occidentalis | reverse complement strand
GTTTTTGGTTGGCTAAAACATTTTGGCTGATAGCTCATACTCAATATTTTTCAAATTTTTAATAATTTAATATTAAATAATGACATTCATGTCAAGTTTTCTTAAGAAAAAAAAATGGGCCCCCCTTGTAATCAAACTTTTCTTTAACCGGATTTTTATCAAACTGATCAGAGTTGATTCAATAATATTTCCGAAAAAGATATTTTTCATTAATTTTGGAAATTTCGTTTCTGACGTATAACTTCCCTTGCGGTTAAGCTTCTAAGTTTAGAATATTTTCCAAATATATTCATAAAAATCTCTCTAAAGATAATGATAAATTATATATGAACAAGGAAAGAAAACAATTGAGCGCGTTTTAATTAAAGCTATATATATTTTAGTCTTCAGAATATATACTATTTTTCAATTTCCATTTCCGTATTTTAAAACTTTTCATTTTATTTCTAAAGTTAAAACTACTTCAATATAAATTGGATTGAGATTGAAAATCTGTTCCCTTTTTGGATGGATCTTGTTTTCCTTGAAGGTGAAGACTTGACTGCCTATTTCAATTCCGTACAAAGGTAAACATTTGGATTCATAATTGAACTTATCGACTTATACCTAATTTCATTGTGAAAGAAGTATATGCACTTGATCAAGTTATTTCTATTGATTTAATCTTATAAGTAATAACAAGATGACAGTATAACTATAGTAAAAGATAGTGTCGTAAGTAAAAATACCAATATATAGCTAGATGGTTGGTGTTGCAACCTGATTCAATAAACGTAACAATGGCCACGTGTAGTGATGTGCTGGCATCTCTCCTTTGTTGGTGTTGTTGCCAAAATTTTGCACTCCCAAAGTGGTGGCAACTCTATGCAGTCCGACGATCAAGTCAAAATGGAGAGATACATACGATTGCTTAGGGTAGACCTTACTTCTTTCTACAGGTTTCTCTCTTCTTTATATATGTACCACCTGGGCATCATTGCCGTAAGTTCCATGGGGGATCCTAAGGTGCGTCCCATCACTCTACGAGAGAGGAATATCAGTGAGCCATTCTCAAGATTTGTCTATCCTCATGATGGGACACGTTCCATTTGGGAATCTGGTTAGGTCTTCTCTTATTTCTCCCAGTTTGAGGTACGAGCTCATCTTTGAGAAGTTCATTGGTCACCTTTATGCTCAGCATGCTGAGCTAGGCTACATGTGACAATCTCATTTCACTTCTCCCAAACAAGTAGCGTAAAGGTTATAAAGGATAGAGGGTCATCTAGTGAAGCTAATAGTAAGAAGGGATGTGAACACGAATAAAATAACTCGTGGCGTTTTTTTCCCTTTCATTCTCACTATTTTCTTTTATCGTTTCAATCATAGTTCTACTCAATAATTAACATATGGAAAATGGAATAAGTATTTATGAGGCATTTAAAATATTATATATATTTGTCTTTTTTATTGTTAAATATTTACCTCACTATGTCTTATAAATATTGTTAAATATTTACAAGGCATAAAGTTTAGGTTTTTTTTTTACCTATTTATTCGTTATATAATTTTAAAATTTCAAGCCAACATTAAAAAAAAAAAGAAAAAAACTTTCATCAAGAAGAGAATGTCACATGAGCCAAGCCAATTAAGTGAGAGGAAAGTCATTTGACCAAATACTCAAAGGAGAGCAAATTTGGCAAGTGAGTCAGCCAAGTGACTAGATCTCCTTTGTAAATAAGAATTTCAAGCCAATTTAAGCATTGCTCAACTAGGTAAACATATTATACAAATACACATGGCGTAGATAATATATTATAATTAATCTTTCACATTGTTGAATTAAAAAAAATCAAAATTTCAATCATATCCCTGATAATAATACTTTATATTTTATCATTTTTATTAGAATTAAATAAATATTTATGTTAAATTGAAAATGTTATTATAATTTTAAGGGCACAAAAATAAATAAAATATTGCAAATCTAGCAAGCATTTTGCAAATATAGGAAAAAAAATCAAAGCTCATCCCAAACTAAAATGCTGAAAAATCTGGAATACCCTTAAAATGCATGTTCTTTAATAAGATTTGCGATTTTATATTAGCTATATCAGTGATATACCATTGAAATACCACTGATATATATATATATATGATACAAAGTATATCGTTGATATACTATTTCTTTGATTTATGTAATAAGTATAACAACGATATATTTAGTTTTATATCAACAATATTACTGGCATACCACTGATATACATGATATTCTCGATTTACTATTTGGTCTTTAATCAATTTTTTTTCCATTTAGTTTTTAGTAACCCCTATCGTGCCTACTATTAATGGTTTTTATATAGGTTATTTCTAAATGTTTGTTAAAGAATCAATAAAAAAATGAGAAACTAAATAAAAAAAAATGAAATCACAAATAAAAAATAAATTTTTGAATAAAAAGAAATAGAACAATACTATGAAAACGTTGACTTAGCTTGAGAAAATTAAAGAAATAAAATAATTTTAAAAAATCTTACATGATTTAGTATACAATTGATATACTTCGTATTAAGTATATCTTTGATTTAGTATACTATTGATATATTTCATATTAAATATATCTTTGATTTGGTATACTATTAGTATACTTTAGGTATATCAATGATATACGTATATAATTGATATAATTTATATTAAGTATATCACTGATATATCTATACTATTGATAAATAAAGAGGGCAACATTGGAATACGAAAAAGCAAAAATCCAATTTCAAAAAATTTAGCTATATTAGCGAATATAGCAAAAACTTTTCTACCAATTACAAATACCCATAATTTTAATCATGAAAAAATAGTTTTAAAAACATATCTATTGTTAGTTAAGATTTGAAAGGTAACTTTTAAATAAAATATAAAATCGTTATCAAATAAAGTATTAAAACATAAAAATATTTGTTAAAATAAATCACACCTACGTAGCTTATAAAATAAAAACATAGGTTGAAATAGATCACACATACAATGCACATAAAAATTTGCAATTAATTTTGAATGTTATGTCATCAATCCTTCGTTCAACATCACAATTAGATTAACAATTTTGATATATATTGAAAATAGAATTGAAACTTTAAAGGATTAAATATCATTTTGATTTTTTCAAATTTCAAAATGTCTATTTTAGTCTCGAAACTTACAAAAAGACCATTTTAGGCCATTATTGGTGTATCGTTGTCAACGTCCATCTCAGTCAACGCCTGCCTCATTAGTTGATGATGACATCAATATTATGTCATCCATATGATAAATCCCACAAAAATTAAAGTGATTAATTTTTTAAAGCTCATAAATTAAAATAGACATTTTAAAATTTTGAAGATGAATGATGCAATAAGTAAGCCATGGATCAAAATGAGAATTGAACCAACTTTATAAAAAATATCAAAATTAAAAATAGCTAAACCAAATGATATATTTAGTGTTGGTTAATTTTAAATTTTTGCACTTTGAACATCAATGCCTCTGAGCAGTCTTTAAAATTTTAAAAGGTTTTAACGGTTTTCATCCCTACATTTGTTCCATTTAAAAAATATATATATCCAACATATAATTAAAATTTAGAAAGTTAAGAGACATGATGTTAAAAGTAAAAATTAAATGAATTTGGTCTATGAATTTTTAAGTTATATCTATTTAATCCATGTACTGATAGTTTCTAATAGGTCAAGATGGCGTTTAATTAGTCCCATAGTTTATAATATTTATTTTAGATTCCTTAAGTATGCATTTCGTTGGCGGTCCAAAAATCAAAATTTAAAAACAAGAGATTTAATGGAAAATTGATTTATATTCTACATTACCATTCTTTTTTAAGTGTGAGTTTAGTTAGCGGAATCTAAATTTGACTTATAAATGATATTTTCAAAATTTTTACTTCCTAAATCACATAATTTTATTATAATTTGAATATTGAGAAATAAACTCCACTCTATAGAAATTCACTAAATTCTTTTGATTTAATAGATTCGTAAATAAAGAAATTGAGTCTCAGATACCAAACTTTCAAACTTGTGTCAAATACATCAAAAAAAATTTTTTTTTTTTGAGTTCAACAAATACATCAAAAACTTATCTTAACAACAAAAAATACCAAACAGAAAATTGATTCAACCATATTCAAAAACCTATTTGAAAGAAAGGTAAATCCACTAAAACTTGAGTTAGGGCAAAACTTATGCATATTTTAACCTTGGGATGGGAGGGGAAATTAAAATAAGAAGGCATTCCAAGAGGTGATTTGACGGAATTACCCCTATACGTCCGAACGTTAAAACCATTCGCTCCGTTTTTTTTTTTTTTTTGGGTGTTTCAACTGGTATAAACTTGGTTATTTTTCTTTCCCGGCCATTTTCTGTGAGAGCGACCGAAGAAACCAGCGACGGAAACAGCCCTTAACCACTCTCTCTACAAGCTCCGAAACTTTTTCCCCTTTTATTCACCTTCCTCTCAAATTTCCTTCACAAATTTTGAGTAACAGAGACCTTTGGAAATCCGGCAACGCCGTCCCTAATCGGCTGTGTTTCTCTTTTTTTTTCTGTGTGTGTGTTCTTTTCTCCGGTAAATGGTGTGTCGCAGTGCGGCTTGAGACGAGGAACCCCAACTTGTCGATGAGAATGCGGTCCGAGAGATCCAAACCTCTTCACAATTTCATGCTGCCGTGTTTGAAGTGGGGGAATCAGAGGCACTTGAGGTGCATGAAGGTGAATTCTAATGGCGGACAGGTCCCTGGCGTGAATCGCCAATCTCACTCCTCGAGATCGGAGGAGTCTACGGAGAGTAGGAGCCGGGAATCGGGGTCGGAGATGCGGATGTTCTTGAAGGATTTGGAGATGATCAGACCGAAGGTTTCCAAATCCAGAATCAAGAAAACCGACGACGACGGGATCGAGGCGGTGAGAGAGAAGCTAATGTTTGATCTGAAGACGGCGGCCGACAAGATGAAAGAGGCGATTCTAAGTAAGGAGGCGGCAGTGGCGGGAGACGAGGCGCAGCCGGAGGATAAGAAGAATGATTGTGCCGGAATTGATGAGACGCCGCCGGAGGCCAGACCTTGGAACCTAAGGACCAGGAGAGCCGCTTGCAAGGCTCCTAATGTTGACGGTGGAGGAAGTAAGAATTTGAAGATTGATGAGAAGAAAACGAATTCCGAGTCCCCGTTGCGAAGCGACGGTGGCGCGAAGTCGCCGAGGCAGAAAATTGGGCCGGAGAAGAAGAAAAAGGTAAAATTGGTAGTGCCGCTCTCGAAGAGAGAGATCGATGAAGATTTCATGGAAATGGTGGGGCTCAGACCACCGAGACGGCCCAGGAAGAGGACCAGAATCGTGCAAAAGCAATTAGATGTAAGTTTGTAACAAATTGCCCTTATTCTTCAACAAGTTTCGAGTGGTTTTCAAATTGAAGTTCTCTAATCCCCTTCTCGATTTCATTTTCGCTGAGAAATTTGAGATTCGAGGTTTAATCTGTACTATTTTACAGACGCTTTTTCCTGGGTTATGGCTGTCGGAGATCACGGCTGATTTGTATAAGGTCCCTGAATTACCTGAAAACGGCAAGGTAAATGCCCCTTTTTCTCTGTTGATAAAGATTCATCCTAACGTCTGTATCTCAAGAAAATGAGAGGTTCTGCTTAACTAATTTTCCGCTCAAGCCTAAATGATTGAAGTTCAAATTCTTGGATCCTGATGTCTTCGATTGTTCTTCAATCTCTGTTGTTTTGTTGCACAGGTGATAAAAGGTTAAAGTTTTACTTGTTTGTGAAGATTCAAGACTTTTTCTCATTCCTATGCTGACTCCAGAGTAATTCATGAGGTTGATCGGTGATCATTCTCTCTGCCTTGGGAGTTTGGTATCAACCACTGTTGAAGCCCACCCAATAACTTGCGGTGTATGGTCCTCCTCTACTTTCAAATGCTAAATTTTGTTCATAAATTAATTCGATTTCGCTTTTGCTAGTCATGGAATAATTCACAAAGAATAGGATTGGTGGAATTTGGAATTGGATAAAAGGACATTGTCTTCAATGATCTTGAGTGATATAATGTCTTGTGGAAAGGCTTGGTCAAGAAATGATTGTGTAGCATACTGTTATCATGTGAGAATGTCAAACAGTTGTGCTTGAATATTGATGCACATTCATGTAGTTACTTACAGGAGAGATTCAATGAACTTCAGAAATGTCAAAATGGTTGTGTTAACAAGAGATAGATAGATCATTTCTTGTTTTGATGGAACTCTTTGTTTCAGTTGAATGCCTTCTTTTTGAGCTCTAGGAAATAACTTTCTTGCACAATCATAGTTTGAATATGTGGTTTGTTATAGATTTCCCTGCACTCGGAGGACTTCTGATATAGAGCTTAAGCCACAACCTTGATTCAGATGAATCTTTTTTGTTTGCTTGATCTTATCTCACCTCTGCTTGTTGTTCTGCAATCTTGCGAGCTAGTGGCATTCTTAGCTGAGTTGCCACCCTGAGGGTGAGTTGAGTCAACCGAAACAGGTCACTTTTACTGCAGGGATTAGTATTTCTTTTTTCGAACTGGGGCGTTTAACTTTGCCTAAGTTTTTTAACCATGACACCCAAGGACTAAAAATGAACCTTCAATCCAACCCATCTGCTCAATTACCATCTACATCACTGAACTCCAAAAAGGCTGGGAGAGGATCGGCGAAACGAAATTGACCGATAGTAGGTAATCGAATCTCCCATGGGTGTTAGAGAACCTACATGAGACTTACACATCCCCAGCCCCAATCTGATATGGTCCTTCTGCTTGTGCTCTGGTCCATCTTAGTGGGGTTTGCTGTTGTCTCTCTCTCTCTCTAGCCTACATAATGTTTGTTTCTCTTTCCTGTTTGCAGTCAATAGAGTCATTCACCAATGAATCTGAAAAGAAACCATGGATATAAGATGGATAGAGAAATCTTCACTTCAAGTTGGGTTTACTTGTTCTTAACCAGATTTTGGTGTGGGGATTTCAGCGTTGGGTTGGGTTCTGAAAGTCTCCTTTTGACTGTGTCTGTGTTTCACTTGGAAAAGGGCCTTAGGAGGAAACTTCTGCGACTTTGTCGCCGGCTAGTTAGAGGGTTTTCCTTATTATTAGGCAAAATCAAAAAGATTAGAGAGAGAGAAAATGAGGTGTTTGTTGAGAATGAAAGGATTTGGAGGAATGAATAATTTGATGCTGTTTTTTCCAAAACGATCCAGAGGTCATGGGTTCAAATCGCCTAATATCACATGTTTTTTATGTTTTTTTTAGTTGCAATTGGTCTAATTTCAAAGTAGTTTGAATAAGATAAGATGATAAGAGAACCAATAAGATTTAAAAAATCGTATGAAGGGGAAAAAAGACACTAATTTTGACGCTGGTTTTTATTTTTAAATGGTTTAGTCTATTCCTGCACATATTTTTACTTAAATTTGTTTTTTTTTCCTTTTTCTTTTCATGGATGGGTTCTTTTTAGAAGGTTAATTTATTAATTTAGAAATTAGGATTCATGTTTAGTTTTAATTAGATCCCCATGATTTTAAAAGTTCCACTTTGGTCCCTATAGTTTGTACCTTGTTTTAATTTAGTCTCTATGATATTAAAATTTTCAATTTGATTTATATGTTAATCAAACATCATAAATCGTTCTATTGTTATAATTTGTATCCGTATTGAATACCCAATGTCATGTTTATTTGTGTGACAATAAGGTGATGTTTTTTATTTGGTTAAATGTATGTACGTTTAGAGGTGAGTAAAAAATAGGAAAAATAGTGGATTTCGGGTGAGTAAAAATGATTTAGGGACGATCAACTAGGGATATAATGAAAATTAAGTTAAAAATAAGCTTAATCAATATGAATCAAATTAGTAATTTTAATCATTTAGAATAACTAAAGTTAGTTTCTTTCGAACAATACAGATTAATAAACCACGATTAAATATATACTAACATCATGTCTTAGAAAGACCGTAAGCAATATTCAAAAAGTAGTTTCATGAATAACTTTTTGAGAATTATTTCTTTAGTCACCTAAACGACCAACCCCTTTGCCGGATTTGTTTATTATTATTTTTTTTTTGTTAATATATTTGTTTAAATTTTTAAAAAAAAAATCATTAAATGACCTAATATCTAATTTGATCCACATCATCTAAAGTTTAAATATAAAAGCTCTCATTAGTTGCCCATTATTTTATCTTCCTCTCTTAAAAATTATTTTAATGAAGAAGATGCCATGCTACATTTTCCTTGTAGTTTATTAATTAGCATGTGAATTAAATTAGGCGAATGCAATATTGAGTAATTAATATTTAAGAAATTAATCACAATTTAATTTGAATAGGTTAAATTACAAGTTTAGCCTTTAAAATTTCAAGTTTGTATCAAATAGGTCTTTGTCATTAGACTTTCAATTTTATGTCTAATAGGTCCATAAACTTTAAAAGTGTCAAATAAGTCTCTAAATTTTCAATTTTCTGATCTATTAGATCACTAACATATTCAAAAATTTTAAGACCAATGGATTTATTGGACATCAAATTTAATTGTTTATTAAAATACTAAATTTTTACTTTCGTATTTAATAAGTTAGTGAATTTAAAAAAAAAAATGTCTTCAAATCTATTAGATGCAAAGTTAAAAATTTAAAGACATATTGGACACAAAATTGTTAGTTTAGAAACCTATTGCATACAAAATTGAAAGTTCATAGATCTATTTGATGTAAACTTAAAAGTTCAAAGACTAAATTTGTAATTTAACTATTTTTATAATTTGTGATATGGATGTAGAGTATGTTGTACCTCAATATCGAACCTCATTAGTTGAGGGACCAAATAGTTTCTTCATATATTTTTTAGGGGAAAAAATGGCTCAATTTTGTTTCCCTTTGGTACATTTTTAAGAATCTGAAGTGAAATTGGGATTCTATGACTTCTCTCTTTTCGTTGTTTTAGGCTAATTTACATTGATAATATGAGGAATTCAACAAAATTTTGTTGGAAATTAGGAAACCTTTTGAAAAGGGCTTTTTAGCAGATCCTAATCAAACCATCAATCAAGTGTTTATGAATAATATAAAGAAGAAAAAGAAGAGAAAAATGTTGTTGGTTTGGTCCAAAGTTCATGATTAATTCGAAATTGGTCAAAAATGGGAAGAAAAATGTTGCTCAAACTTTTCAATGATGTTTTGCTCCACTATATGATGATTTTATCATCACTTCACATTTTTTTAAATATATATTATATTATAAGCTAAGACAGAAGAATATATCAAATTAAACTTACCATTCATGAGAGAAGGTACTGTGTTCCTTTTTCATATCGCTTTCAAATACATTTATTCAATTGAAAAAATAATTTGGGAAACAAATAAAAATTCAAAAGTTAGTTTTCAAAATATATAAATATATATATAGATAATAAAAGCTGTCAAATCACTAAATTATCAAACCTCATTAAATTCTATAGAATTTTATTAATTGTGTGGTGCATGGTCATATCATAAATAAATAAATTTAACAGCCAATGGAATGTTTTTTTATATAAATTGGAAAAGAAAAATACATTGATATTAATAAAAAGAGAAAGGATCAAGCATGAAATAGGGTGCAATTAGAATTAAACAAAAATATTGGTTGCTATCCATTTTACTCTAAAATGAAATACATTAGGTTTTATATATGATTTTAGTACTTGAATTTTAGTGATTAAACTTTTATTCACTTTTTGATATTTTTAAACTTTAATTTTAGTCTTTAAAATATTATTAAATTATATATTTATTCTCTATCATAAAGGTGATGATGAGGCCAATCTAAACGGTTATAACACCAGTAATATTTCTTATAAGTTGAGCGTTTGAATCTCTACCTGTAATTGCAATACTATATTCTCAAATAATAATAATAATAATAAAAGATGATAATTTTAATATAACATACATCGATATTAATGAGATTACATCATATATTCAATAAATTAGATATAATATTTTTCTAATAGGAATTCTTAAAAAAAATTAGAATAGAACAATATAAACGTTAAGATGAATCAATATTTGATTTGTTAGGGAGGCTAATAATGTTTAACATGTTCGTAGAAGCTAAATATGAACTTGTGTTTTTAAGATCAACCTGTATTGGCCAAAGTTATGCGTAGGTCTCAGCTCATGCAACATTAGACCTCTTCTGTGAGATCTTTCCTCAAACCTACACAGTTGGGTCTGGTCGACAACTTACTAAAACTCGAGTCTAAACTCAGGCGATTAGTTTTACTGTTTGACTATATATTGATAATTTCATCCATAATAAATACTATAAAAACCAAAATTTATATATATATATATATATATTTTTTTTTTTTTGCTAAATAAATAAATCTTATTTTTTTTAAAAAAAAAATTATTATTTGGACGTATTAAAAAAAGTATCGGCCAAATAATGAAATTCATGTTCTATAATCATTTTGTTTGTTTTTTTTTTCTCTAAACATAGAAAAATATTTCTTTACACAAAAACAATATCTTCAAAATTTTAGTCAAATTTTAATAATCACATTAAATTATCTATGGTTTGCAATTACTCAATAATTTATAGTCTCCAAGAGTTTTTGAAGTCATTTAGTGACTTTGGACAGTATAAGTGCAAAATTTATTTTCTCTCAAACAATATAGACTTGTGAGGAGATCTAACACCATTGGCATCAATAATGAATTGTTCTAAGTAAGGAAGACTTCCATCAATAACCTGAATAGAAAATTAGTCTGGAGGATCCAAAATGATCTAAACATACCAAAGAACATAATTTAATGCATCGAGTTAGACCAAGACTAAGTGCATATATGAGAGATCGGAACACACCGTTAGATTAGGACGAGAAGGCTGTGGGTACAACATATGGCTATGGGTTAGTTGGACAAATTAAATTTAGGGTTAGAATACTATGTAGAAATATGGGATAAATGTAGACTTCAATAAATTGTGAGAGCACTTTGTGTTTATTTATAGGCGTGAAAAATGTAGAAGATTACGAAAGAGCCCTTTGACCTTTTAACAGAAAGATTATAAATATAATAAAGTAACGATAATATTCCTAAAATCCTTTACCTTTGAATAACTGTAGTATTCTTGTACTAAAAAAAATAACTGTAGCATGAATCATCATTATATTATTGCCGTACATATACCACCAAAAAAAAATAAAAAAAAGTTAATTGAGTGTTGATTTAATACTTTGACGATGGAATTTAATTAACATTACATTTATTTACATTTATTTACATTTATTTAGAAAGCAAGCTAAATCTTGTTTCAAACTCAAAGTAAATTAATTAACATTACATTTCAAAATATAAGTTATTGATAAATAAAAATAATAAATATTTATTTACA
>JAOANK020000029.1:1811148-1825358 GCA_026257165.2 Telfairia occidentalis | reverse complement strand
TCTTTATTAATTGGGTTGTCACTTGAAAACGTATATTTGAATTAAACTATCCATTTCTTCTAAAGGTTTTATGAATAGTTAATCAAAAGCTATCCAGAAAAAGAAGAATTTTGTTTGAAAAATGAATGGATTGACCATTTATTTAAGTTTATTAGTGGGGGTATATATAATTAATTTATAGACTTATTAAAAAAATTAAATAAATAAATTATCTATAGACTTCATTTTTTCTCCTTTGAGATGTATATTTATTTAAATCCAACATGTGTCGTTTTTGAGGAGAGGCTATTGAGTCTGTTGCAAGCAAAAAACTACATGTCGAATTTTTTAGAATTAAAAGGCCAAAGCCGTCTGAATTTATTTTATTAGATTTGTGTATTGAACCTTCTAAATATATAAAGTCAAAATTTCACTTTTTAGAATATTTTATTCCATTTTCACCGAGGAATGAAAACTCGTATTTTATTGCTATTTTTTCTTTAGTTGGAGCCTTTAAGATTTGTGATGAATATACTTTTAACTAATTAACTAGTTTTTGCTCGTTGAATTTTTTATTGGAATGAATTTTCAGGAAGTTTGTACATTGATGTTTTTTAAAATGTTAAAAATGCAAAAATTGTAGCAAACAACTTAAAGCAAAAAAAAGAATAAAAAATAATAAAAATAATAAAAATAAAAATAAAAATTCACCATAAACTTTCAATTTATCACCACTAAACTCAATTGTCACCATAAACTTTCAATTTATCACCACAAACTTAGATAATTGGTGTAATCTTCACCTTAAACTTAAGAGTGTTCCAATTTTTACCTTCTAGTAAATTTTTGCTCCATATATAATTAAAAAAAATATTTTCATATCCATTCAATGAAATATGAAACATATGACAAGAATAAAATGATAGAATTTTAAAGAAAAATGACATTAGAGCTAAATTTTTGGATAAAATTTGTGAGTTTTGAAAGAATTATTACATGGTTAATTTGTACGTTAATCAAACTTAATTTGTATCATGCCTCATTTTATTGAAAGAAGTGAGTTTACAAATTTTTTACATCACTTTTTTTAAACATTATAGGGACGTGAATTAGCAAAAATTGAATATAGGATTAAAACTGCCAAAATTTTTTGACTTATCTAAATCTAGGGTCAAATTTGATGAAATTGAAAGTTCATCGTGAAAATTGATACAACTTGATAAAGTATAGGTGTCAAAATTCAAAATTTATTAAAATCAGTGAGTCTACAAAAAATTTTAAATTCCTTTTTGTAAACATTAATACGTAAATTCACAAAAATTGAACGTAGGGTTTAACATTACAATAGTTATAGTTGAACCATCAAAAGAACCTACGAGTGAAGAAGAATGGAAAGATAATTGAGGTCCAATTGGATTTTAAATTTGATAAGGATGGGGAAGATTTTTTACATAACAAAAGATTAGTAGAATCATTAAATCTTACTTCTTTTGTTTTTTTAGGACAATTACATTCAAGCTAGCATATTGAGTCGAATTCTACAATTTTTAAAAACTCTTGAGTAATTTTATTATTTTCGTAATTATGTATTAAATAACGCTCTATATAGTTTTTTTCATGTTTGAAATAGCCCTTATGTCTTGACTAAAAAGACAAGAAAGACATTACAATATGGAGAAAGTTTATTTAATGTTTGAAATAGTGTTTGACTAAAAAGACCAAGCAATAATATGTTAAGAAAGAGAATCAAAGAAATTGTACTCAAAAAAAGAAAAAAAAAAGGAGAATTAAAGAAACGAATTCTAGATGTTTGTTATTTAACTAACTGATTACTATCTATATTTTCTTCTTTTGTTGGTCACTATTATTATTTTTTTAAAATTAGCTTGTTCATCCTAACCTTTTATATTATATCATAAAATAAATCTCAATACTAAGGCAGGCAGTTTGACAAGCATATTATATATCATAATATAACTTAAAAAAAAGTTAAAAAATACAAATTTTAGCTCACAAATTTTGATAATTTTGTGTATTTAATAGTTTATGAACTTTAAAAACTTTCAACTATATATTGTCTTGAATGCATTAAATTATGACTTATTTTATTAAGTTAATTATTGTGTCATGTTTATTGAACAAATATGAGCTAAATTTAGATTAAATTATAAATTTGGACTCTATAATTTGGTCAATACAACGTTTGAATTTTAGTCGTCCCTATAATTTTAAAAGTTTAAATTTTGTCCCGAGTTTAGGTTCAATTTTATCCCTATATATATATTTTTTTGTTTGAGTTCAACATCATGTGGGGTAGGGGGATTCCAACTCATGACTTCTTGATCATGGAGATATGTCTTTTGTAACAGTCCGACTTTTGGACAAACCTTACTTAGGGCTATTACTAGCATGCATGTCGACACAAAGATTTTCATATAACTCATTTAAAAGAATATTTAAAGGAAAATAAAAAATTACGTACTTTAAAAAATGCATTGAAAACAACTTGGGATCCCGAATTTAAACCAATTGAAATGGAAGCTCACAATTCAAAAATACGACATTAAATTCAACAATGAAAAACTATGCAACTCCTAATGTAGACACATGCAGAAGACTGAGACGTGCATGATCAACACATACAACACATACAACACACAATTCAAACAAGTTACCGACCTAGCCCAATGGTTTATCCAGGAGTGAAGGCACTTATCTTATATTGCAACAAACAACAAGAAGTCTCTAAGAGACGCAATAGACGGTTCTTTTAGCACCTAAGGCACACATACATTCATAACATCTTATTAGCTAACTATTCATTATTATCCTAATATGGAATAGGCAACTTAAGACTTTTAGGGAGCGAATACTACCAAGAGGGTCAGAACACGCTACTATCTAGGAGGGTCGCCCCATGCGCAGCCGTCGGACCGCCACGTATCATCCGTGCGCCGCCAGAATTTGGGTGAACAGGGACTGGTTTCCGACTCTACTCAACCCTAGGAATCTAACGCTGCCAGAATCAGCCCGAATTGACTCCCAACCGCAGCCAGGTGCGACCAACATCCTTGGCGCGTGTGTCATATGTGCCGCCGCCAGTGACGCTTCCTATCGTGCGTGAGCCTCTATCGCTGCTCCGATCGTGATTTCAATTTCACCAACGTGTAAATCTCGACCTCCTGGTGCTTTCCGACCTTTCGTTTGCCAAAATCGCCCTTTCGAAAGACTGAGGCAGAGGGGAAAACATGGTTAAAATGGGAAAAAACTGAGAAATCAGAGAGTTTGAGAACTTCGATGGCTTACCTATTTTGGTTGGGATATGAGGAGGTGATGAGGAGGTTGTCCTCAAAATTTGGGCCAAAACGGAGCTACGGAAGTTGGTGAAACTCGAAAAGGAAGAGGGATAACACCTCGTCGTCGCCGGCACCAATCCGATCACCGATCAGCTTCTGCCGCTACCTGCTACTGCCTTCTTTGAGATGGGTGCACGTGAGGGAGGAAGGTTTGGTTGAGAGGAAGAAAATTTTTGAGGGAGAAGAGTTAGGTTGGCGTGAAAAGGGAGGAAAGAATGAGAAAATTTGGGATGACTTCTTTTTTTTTTGGAATAGGAAAAGAGTTTTGGTGGCTAGGGTGCTAATTATATATTTATAGGGTTCGCCTCAAACCTAAACCCTAGCCCTAAGTCTTCTAATTACAAGAAAGTCATTATTTAATTTTTATCCTAATTTTCCCAAATAAAATCCCCATTAACCAAATAATTAATCTTCATAAAATCCTCATCCAATAATCAAAAAATAAATAAATAAACAAAACCAAAATTTAGTCCCTTAATTAACTCAAACAATTATAATCTAAATTAAAAAAATTAAGGGACGTTAAATCTTTAACCAATTGAGTTATGCTCGGTTTAGCTTCCCTACATATTTTTTTATGAGTTTGAATTTGAGTTTATATGGTTTGGGCTTAGTTTTGATTTAGTTAAATGTCACGAGTCTACTTTATTAATAAATTATGTTTTACTTGTTAAAGAAAATGAAGTAAAATAAATATCACAACAGTTTATTACAACAGTAGAACTCACATAGTAGGTTATTACTGCAGCAAAAATCACACCAATAATTGTCAAATTATAGTAGGT
The DNA here is from genome assembly GCA_026257165.2 of Telfairia occidentalis. NCBI lineage: Eukaryota > Viridiplantae > Streptophyta > Magnoliopsida > Cucurbitales > Cucurbitaceae > Telfairia > Telfairia occidentalis. The sequence continues at coordinate 1,821,238 of JAOANK020000029.1, read as the reverse complement.
TATTTACATTGAGGATTGCAGTAGTAAACCAACAATTGACAAAATTACAGCAGTGATTTATGGTGCTAATTGCAGCAGTAAACCAGCAAAATAGTGTGTCACCAGCTCACCTTTTGGATGATTAAGATCTTGAGAAAAATAACAAGCTACTCACATGGCTAAGACTGAAACAACACTCTCAATTCAATCCTTTCATCCTTAAAAATGAAAGCATGCTCATCCTTATGCTTCTTTACGTAGATGACATAATCATCATTGGAAATAACACTACCTTTATTCACACTTTAGTCTCAACCTTTAGTACTGAATTTGCCTTGAAGAACTTGGGACTCTTATATTACTTCTTAGGCATAGCGGTACATAACATTTCCAATGGTTTTCACATTATTCAAACTAAATATACAAGAGACTCTACTCAAGGCAAAGGTGATGGAAGCAACACCTATATCTACACCTATGGCAACCGGCAAAAACAACTGCTCTCAAGAAAATCAACTAGTGGATTCTCTTCTCTATAGAAGTTTAGTTGGCTCACTCTAATACCTCACCCTCACAAGACCGAACATTGCCTACTCTGTCAACAAGGTGTGCCAACATATGCAACAACCACAAATGCAACATCTTAGGGACGTGAAACGCATACTTCGTTACCTCAAAAAGACTGTGAACTATGGTATTACTTTCTTCAAAAATAGCTCTCTAAACCTTTATGCTTTTTGTGATGAAGATTGGGCAGGATGTCCAACATCGAGAAGAAGTACATCGGGCTTTTATGCATTTCTTGGATCAAACATCATCTTCTGGTCCTCCAAGAAGCAACCAACTGTATCCAGATCAAACTCTGAAGCTGAATATTGAGTTATGGCAAATGTTGCACCAGAATTGACTTGGCTAACATTTCTTCTTCATGACATAGGCATACCTCTATACAAACCCCCCAAACCTTTCAATGACAACATGAGTGCTCTCCAAATGATTATTAATCTGGTGTTTCATGGCAGAACGAAGCACATCGAGTTAGATTATCACTTCATTCGTGAGAAAGTAGCACTTGACTCTTTAGTCACACGTTATGTTCCATCTCGTGATCAACTAGTAGACATCCTCACTAAACCTCTACGTAAGGACCTATTTTGTGACTTTACCAGCAAACTTGTCATTTGGGCACTCCTTACCTCAAGTTTGAGAACGAATGTTAAAGAAAATGAAGTGAAATAAATATCGCAGTAATTTATTACAATGGTAGAACTCACACAGCAGGTTATTACAGCAGTAGAAATCCCACCAATAATTGTCAAATTACAGCAGGTTATTGACATTGAAGATTACAGCAATAAACCGACAATTGACAAAATTACAGCAGTGATTTATGGTGCTAATAACAACAGTAAACTAGCAAAGCTCACTTTTTGGATGATTACCACAACAGTAGGAAAATCAGCAAGATCTCATCTCCTTAATCTCAGTGATTTGCATCTTCCTCCTTGCAAATTAATTCTCCTTCCATAGTTAATGTTTTTCCTTTATTATCCTTTATTTTCCTAGTTTAGAAGTCACCCCGTGCGTGTATATCTGAACAAGAGAAATCAGTAACGTGGCATTTAAGTATAATTGACGAACAGTTGAATCAGGTCACTCAATTGCCTTCTTTCTTGTTCTCTATTTCTTTTCATTACCCACTTGAAAAATCTATCTATTTTCTTTTATGTTTTACTCTACCCTAAACCCTAATATAGTAACTGGCAGCGTTGTCTTAAAAAATGTCAATATGACAAGAACATGAACGATTTATGAAATTTGAGTAAATATATCTCAATATAATAGACAAATGAAAAAGAGAAAGTGAATAGCTAGATAAAATAGACTCATTAATGCCTAAAATAATTTTAATCGTGAATATCTTTAATGGTATTGTTTGAATTGAATATTTAGAGATAAAAATATAAAGCCAACAATATTTTTCTAGAAAATTATTAGAGATTCAAATTCCTATTTCCACATCTATTGTACTAAAAAAAATTAGCCACTATTTTAATATTTAATTTAAGATCATGAAGGTCAAGATAACATTTTATTAAAAAGGAAAAATAAATGACAGGTTCAACACATCGAAGTTTCCACATTTATCTATTGCTCAACAAAATTGGTCCCATGGTAGAAACATAATTTTTATCACCTAAGTTTCTCAATTTAGAAAAGATACAACACAAGCTGCTATACAAGTACAACAAACTTTGAACAAACTTGAACGAACTTAAGAGTGTATATTAAAAATGTTTGAGCTATCCTTTTTCTCAACACAATCGAAAAAAAAGATATCAATAATAATCAACTCAAAACACCGAAAAATGGGAAGAACTTGGCAAGTTACTCTATTTCTAGCACTAATCTTTACCTTTTCAACTCTTTCAAGTCTTTCCTTACCTCTATCAACCCGAGGAAGATGGATCATTGATTCTAAAACAGGACGACGAGTTAAGCTTGTATGTGTTAATTGGCCTTCTCATACCCAAAGCATGTTGGCAAAAGGTCTAAACCAGTGGCCATTGAAAAAACTAGCTTTTGAGGCAATCAAGTTGAGGTTTAATTGTGTGCGTCTCACCTATGCAACTCACATGTTCACTCGTTGTGCTAATAGGACAATCGAAGAGAACTTTGAGCTTCTTGACTTGAAACAAGCCAAAGCTGGGTTGGCTCAATATAACCCCTTTGTGCTGAACAAAACCATTGTAGAAGGCTATGAAGCTGTTGTTGATGTGCTTGGAGTGAGTGGTTTAATGGTAATATCTGACAACCACATGAGCCAACCAAGATGGTGCTGCTCTCTTGACGATGACATGGCTTCTTTGGAAACCATAATTTTTACCCTCAAGACTGGTTACAAGGTCTTAGCTTAGTTGCTCAACGCTTCGTTAATAAATCTACCGTATGTAACATCAAAAGGTTTTCTCACATTCTTGAAACGAAGCCCCAAGCATTATATTTGAGGATCACTTATGCAATATTTCATTAACAAAAAAAGATTTTTTTTATGACATTTAGGTGGTAGCAATAAGCCTACGAAATGAGATACGAGGAGTGATGAAAAATGCAAATGATTGGAATAATTATGTAGGTAAAGGAGTAACAACAATCCACAACATAAACCCATCAATGCTAGTGATTGTTTCGAGCCTAAATTACGATAATGATCTCTGATGCTTAAAGGAGAAGCCCTTGAGTGTAAATAACTTAGACAACAAGTTGGTTTTCGAAGTGCACTTGTAGTCCTTCTGTGGAGATTCATAGAGTAAATTTGTACAACAACCATTGAATAATATATGTGGACATATCATCAATGGCTTCGTAGACAATGCTGGGTTTGTAATGGAAGGACCAAATCCAATTCCTTTGTTTGTTAGCAAATATGGGTATGATCAAAGAGAGGTGAACGATGCAGAAAATCGATTCATGAGTTACTTCACAGCTCATCTTGCACAAAAAGATTTGGATTGGGCGTTGTGGACTTGGCAAGGTAGTTATTATTATAGGGAAGGTCAATCAAAACTTGCAGAAACTTTTGGAGTTCTTGATTCAAATTGGACGCAAATTAAAAATCCTAACTTTATCAAGAGGTTTCAGCTATTACAGACCATGTTGCAAGGTACGTAATTGTACTAATGATGTTGAATCTATATAAGAATCAATAGCTTAAAAAACTATTATATGAAAATAATTTGAGAAATCAATGCTAAATAATTAGCGTAAAAGATTCTCGTATGTTATCTATCACCCACAAAGTGGTCAATGTGTCCAAGCCTCAAATGACAATAAAGGAATTTTTCTGAGCAATTGCTCCACCGCAAGTCGATGGAGTCATAGTGGAGATGGCACTTCAATTCGGATGACAACCACTGGTTTATGCTTAAAGGCTAGCGGAGAAGGTCTTGGGGCATCTCTTTCAAGTGATTGCTTGGGCCAACAGAGTGCTTGGAGAGCCATTTCCAACTCTAAGCTTCATTTGGCTACCTTTAGTCTAGATGGAAAAAGCCTTTGCTTGCAGATTTAAAGCTCCAATTCTTTAAAAAATTTAACGAAATCCCGTATTTGTGCCAACGATGAACCAAATTGCCTCCAAGACACCCAAAGTCAATGGGTCGAACTTGTTACAACTAACACATTGTAATTGTATTTATATTTGTAAGATTAATATTTGACAATGATTCATGATTATTTATGACTCTGTTGCGGCAAAAAAAAAAAACAAAAAAGAAAAAAGTTCACTATTCTAGCTAGAAGTCTTTTACTTGTATTTAATTTAGGGAAATTATAATGGATGTCAAATTTTTTTGCCATATTTGCTAATATGTCACATAGAAAAATAATTTATGAATATGGAAAATATTGAAAATTCCTTATATCACTAATAGATGTCTATCAGTGATAGCATCGATAAATATGTATCGCTAGGTAGTCAAGTTTTATGTTTATTAATGATAGAAATCTATCACTAATAGATTAATTTCACTTCAATCAGTGACATACCATTTTTAATATGTGATAGACCATTTTTACTTCAATTAGTGATAAATGTCTATCACTAATCGACTATTATTTTTACTTCTATCAGTGATATATGTTTATCAATAATAGACAATTTTTACATTTATTAGTAATATAAGTCTATCAATAATTAGTGATAAATCAATATTTTTTCTTTTTCTTTCTCTGTTAGATTCATTCTGATTGGAATTCATAGAGATTAGCGTGAATTTATAACCTCAAATTGTTAAATGTCAAGCATGAAGACCTAAAAATAAAAAAATCATTGATAGACTACTTATAATATGATAGACTACTATCAGTGATAGACTACTAACAGTGATAGACTACTTATAGTATAAAAAAAGGGTAAAAGAATAAACTCTTATAATCAATATAAAAAAAGTCAATCATTGATATTTGATCATTTTACAACTTGGGAAATTTACATGTTTTACAACTGTGACCAATAGGAGGACAAGAATATTGATAAGTTGATATCACTGATAGGTCTGATAGACTTGAGTCTATCAGTGATAGACTTTTATCACATAGTGATAGACGGTCTATTAGAGATATACTTAAATCACAACCTAAAAAAATACTTCTTTAAATAGCAAAAACAGATTTCTTACCTTCACCACTTGGTTTTTTCTTTCTGTTTTCTAAAATCATGTCCATTTTTTGTTTGATTCTCCATTCAAGGTAAAAATATTTAAAAATAGATGACGATGTAGTCAATATAATATATAGTCTATCATTGATATATAGAAGTCTATTGATAATAGACTAAATTTATGCTTTTATTTAAGTCTATCAACGAATCCAATATATAGGTTATAAATGAAAAAAACAGAAATGAACTTTAAAATAACAAGTCATAACTTACCCAAAAAAAAAAAAAAACTTTATAAATTACAACTTATACGGTAACAATTAAGAACTTTAAAAAAATAATAATAATAATTTTAAAAAACTTAAATGAATAAACATAACTTCTGAATCAAAAGATATAAACAACTTGCCAAATTATAATAAGAATTTATGAGATTTGAAAGTGAAAAAACACTACACAAATTATAAGAATTTAAAAACTTAAGTGATAGAATTCAGTCAATCAACAATAGACTTGTATCTCTGATAGACTTAAATCAAAACATAATATATAGTATATCATTGATAGAAAGCCTATTGCTGATAGACTAAATTTATGATAGTATTTAAGTCTAACAGTGATACTAGTCTATCGCTGATAGACTTGAAAAAAAAATTGGACAATTTTTTTGCCATATTTGTAAAATCTTTTATTTTTTGCTATGAATGCTATTATTTTATGCTCAATTGCTATATTTGCTATCAGCCCTTCTAGCTATATTTTTTGTTTTTAATTGTTATATTTTATGCCCAATTGTAATTGTAATTGTATTTGTAAGATTACTATTTGACAATGATTCATCATTATTTATGACCTTGTTGTGGCAAAAAAAAATTTGTTCACTATTCTAGCTAGAAATCTTTTACTCGTATTTAATTTAAGAATCTAAGTGGTCTCTAATAAATTGTGACAACAGAAAAAAAAAATCATATATCATGAAGTAATAGTGTATATTTGACATGACTTTTGAAAAAATATATATTGTTAAGTAAAATACTAATTATATAAGCATTTTAAAAAATGAGTTAAATACTTCATCCAAAAGTAGTGAGACTTAAATGTGCAATGCATTAGATCAAGTTGCATAGGCATTGTTAATAAAAATCGACCCTCCACATATGCCACCACAATACATGATATTGTTCATTTTGGGCCTAAGTCTTTATGACTTTTCTTTTAGTTTCATTCAAAAGGCCTCTTATCAATAGAGATTATTGTTCTCATGACTTATGTCCCATGAATTGTTCTCTTCTTTGGCCAGTGTGAGACTTTGTTTTCACTTCTAAGAATCCTTCTTTTCAAAAGTACCACTTGAGAATCTCCCTTAGAATAGTCATTCATTCATCCAATCTCGACTGGAAACCAAAGCTTGCTCTTGTCAAGGCCTATAGCACACCCATGTAGATCACAACCACACACGGATCACATTGTGAGATATACTTGGTGTCGACCACTATTGCACTTTCTTAATGATATTCTCCCCTTAAACAAAGATATACTCCTCCCATCAATCTTCTCAATTTGGCAGAACTCTACTTATTCACCACTTGAGCTATTTTTGTCTAATTTAGGGAGTCATGCACAATTCCTTTAGAATAATAAGGCTCATTATTTTTTGTTCGAACGCCAAAGGATTTTAAGTACACAACTAGGTTTAGACTATAACTTCAATTTGATACCACTTTTAAGGACAACAAACCCGACACACATCTCCATAGCATTGTCAACTTTAGATATAAGCCCTCCTGACTTACTTTCTGTTTCACCCAAAAACTCTGATAATCGAAGAAGTCTCATAACCAAAAAGGTTTCATACAAAGAATAATTGTTAAAATTTATATACCACAGATGTTTATATTTTCTAGCCAAGGTGAGACTTTATTTGCACTCTAAACAAGCATGACACTGCTAAGCATTTAGAAGTCTAAGCATTAAAGAAGCTAGTTGGAACATATTGCATGGACGCTGTGGGATGGACACCAGCCCAAACATGAATTAGATTTTTGTTTCACAACTCTTGGATGCCATAGCGCGAGGGATTGCTTCGAGGCGTCTGCTTGAATCGTAAATTCTTAATTTGCATGATTATACAATAAACCCTAATTGTGTATAGTTTAATAAAAAGCAAAAATCTTTGAACAAGATGATTTTCACAATAACATAAGTTAAAATGACATACCTTGATTCATGAAGTTAATTTCTTGAATCAATTATTGAGGATTGTGTTTCTCTCTGTTAGCCTTCTTTAATACTTTATTAATCATTCTTGATGGAGAGAAAATACTACTTGATTAGATAGAGAGAGGACCAATCCCTAGGGTTTCATCTTTATATACACACACTTCATCATGGTGTAAATTAGGGAAATTATCTTTTAATTAGTTGGCTCACTACATGGGCCTACAACATTATTGGAATAAATGTACATGGGCCACATTAATAGTAGTATTAGATTTTAAAATCTAACATTCTCTCACTTGGCCCATGTGACATTATTTTCCATATTTTATTAATAAACATAATGCGCATAGTAGAAGATAAATTCATCTTCATATCATGATATCAATGTCAAGTAAAGAAACTAATATGGATTATAGCGGTCATACATCATGGCATCGACGTAATTCCTTCCATGTATCACGAAATTCAGTTCTTCACCTAACATGACCTATAATAAAGGTATTAAATAATGGTCCAACAATAAGTGTTTTTCAAAGACAAGATCTTATTTGATTTACGTAATTCATTTATGTATATACCAATCATATGAAACAGAAGTCATAAAAGAAATCAGAAACAATAAGTAAATGAGCTCAGAGTGTCAAATAACGTAATCATAATATCATAATGGTATCCATTAATGCCCATAAGTTTGACATGTTCCTTGAATGTCTTAGGTGACAATCCCTTCGTTAGTGGATCCGAAATCATAAGGTTTGTGATAACCAATTGACACTCTTTGTTTCTGAACATCTTCTTTAATGACAAAGTATTTTAAATTTCATAAGTTTAGCACATTTTGAATACATGTCATTTTTTAGAAGAAGATTGCTGTAGTTACAATAATTTTTAGCAACTTGGCATTGTTGTCGACAATCCAAATCCTGAAATAAAGTTTAACAACTATAAACCCATGCATTGTAGTCTCAAAGCATGATACAAATTTAGCTTCCACAGTGGATGTAGTGGTGATAAACTGCTTCACACTTCTCTATGAAATTGTTCCTCTAGCAAATAGGAACAAATAACCAATATGAATTTTCATATATCCACACACCCAACGTAATTTGAATCTGAATATTTAATCAAGATGATCAAATTTTCTTTAAGTAAGCATAAAATAATACTTTCTTTGCAACTTTCCAATGATCCATTTCTTGATTACTTACTTTGATACTTGCCCAACATACCGACAACATTAACTGGTATCTAGTTTGGTACAAGTCTGTGGAAACATTAAGCTTTCAACAATAGATGCACAAGAAATGGTTTTCATTTGATTGTGTTCCAATTCATTCTTTGGACACTGCATGAGTATCTCCCTTCTGAATTGGAACAACACTTGAAGAGCATTTATCCATCTTAAATCTCTAGAACTTTACTAATATATGCTTTCTGAGACAGTCCTGACAATCTATGTGCTCTATCACAAAATATTTTTATTTAAATCACATAGGATGTCTCACACTTATTTTTCATTTCAAAGTTTTTAGAGAGAAATGATTTGGTTTGACGTAATAAACCAAGGTCAATAGTAGCTAGCAAGATATCATTATCATACAGAGCAAAAAAATATAAACTTACTCCCACTAATCTTTAGGTATATACACATTAATCAACAATGCTTTCTTTAAATCCAAAAAATGTGATGGTATCATTAAACTTAAAATACCATTATTGATGAGCTTATTTAAGTCTGTATATTGACTTATTTAGCTTACACATCATATGTTCCTCTTCTTCAACCATAAAACCTTCAAGTTGATCCATGAACATTTATTTATCTAAATTTCTATTTAAAAAAATAGTTTTCACATCCATTTGGTGAAACTTGAAGTCATAATGAGCAACTAATTAATGTCATAATAATTATTAATAAGTCTTTTTAAAGAGACAAGAAAAAAATCTCCTTTTAGTCAATACTATCTTTCTGAGTACATCTTTTAGCAACGAGTTTGACCTTGTGTCATTCAATATTGCCATTTGAGTCACGTTTTCTCTTAAAGACCTATTTTCGACTGACTCTTTTGTTTCCCTTAGACAATTCTATAAAGTCACAAACCTCATTGTGATCCATTGATTTTCACCATTCTTTCTTGACAACTAACCATATAGCAGAACTATCACCTTCAATGGCTTGTGAAAATGAAACTGGATCATTATCAATGCCTCAGTCAAATTCTGACTCGTACAAATAAACCATATAATCATTGTGATCTTCTTTGCCTCACAAATCTTCTTAATTCTATTTCTTGTGGTTTCTTTATCGCAGGTTCATTCATAATAATATTTTATTATATGTGGTATTTGTCATTTATTTGTTCTTTCTGTGTAAATTATTAAAAGAGTCAACAATTACAAGAACAACAACTTGAGAAGAAGTTTAAGATGAAGAAATTTCCATCCCAACTTCTTGAATTTCCACTTTACATGGTTCCAAACTGAAGGATGCATCAACATGCATAAGCAGCGGAATAAGGATCAATACACTATAATTTGCTCAAATTAAATATGGAAAATCATGCTTATAAAAGAGAAAAACAGAGATTTCGAACACTAACCTCTTGAAGTTCGATTTCTCCTCTATCTCCAGCGGAAATGTGCTCCAATCAGCTCACGGACCACCACTAGTGTCTTCCCGACTATTCTCCAGCCTTGGAACGGGATGGTGGGATCCCTTGATTGGTGAATTTG
>JAOANK020000029.1:1768214-1778260 GCA_026257165.2 Telfairia occidentalis | reverse complement strand
ATGATTTTCCAAGGTATGATTAAGCTAATTTGAGTGTTGTGATCCTACTTCCGCTGTGTATGCATGTTGATGCATCTATCAAGAAGATCATTGTAATCGATGGTTTATTCTTTGTTGAAGATGTGGTTTTGCTCATATCGTAGCAGTGTTTGATGTTTTTGAGTTGTTATGAGTCTTGAAGCTTTTTAAAGAATCCTCGCCTGTCTTTTCTTCTAAGCTCTTGGTGTTTCATCTGTTGAATAAGTTTTGTGGGGAAAAGATTTATTGTGTACGTTATTTCTTTTGGTTCACTTATGGAAAAATCTCCGACCTATTTCTCTAGTTCTTAGTTGATCATTTTTTATGTTTATCCTAGAATTGGATTTATTATATTTGTTTCTAGTTTCTCTCGTTTCTTTTTTTCATTATATGAGAGTTTGCATCTCTTTCACATATTTTCATTTTCATTATATCACAAGAAGTTGTTTCTTGTTAAAAGAAAAAACAAATCTAAACCTAAAAACACTGAAAACATAAAAATTCTTATGTTTCAAAATTTAACAAGGATTTGGAAACAGTTTTAAAAACAAACTCACCAAACAATATATTCACTTAATCTTGATTAAGTGAAACTAAAAACAAGAAAAAAAAATTGAATTACATACCAAACCGGCGCTTAAATTTTGCAATCTGAAGGATAAGAACCTGTTGAATGATCATTTTAATTTATCTAGCAAACATCAAATAGTTTATTCACTGTATCGTTCTAATTCTACCGAATGTCTCCTAAGGGACATCAAATAGTTTATTCTTGACTTTATCAATTGCTAACTCTCATGCTTGGAGATAGATGGATGCAGCATTTTTAAAAGTCCAAAGCACATTAAAACAAAAAATAGCCCTCTAAGACTTAAACGCAAGGTAAAAAAAAAAGCACAAGCTTTTTCCATAAGGTGCACAAGAGAGATATATAAATAAATTTTTTTATATGTGAGGAAAAATATGAAAAGTTTTAGAAAATAGAGCTTTTATTCAAGATTTAAAAGGAAAAATAAATATTTTATATGATTATTCTTGTATTTCTCCATAAAATAACAATAATAATAATAAAAAACTAAAGGCGTCGAAGCGTGTGCCTCAAGCTTTATTGTTTGGGTGCTGAAAGTGCCTATAGCACCTAGGCGCGCTTTTTAAAAGACTGGATGGGTCAAATGATTGATGAACTCAAGTTACTAATCAGGTTAAGCTATGAATCCAAGCCAACGAGGTATAATCCTTCGTTTTAACCTCTAAAATGTTGAAATCAAATAACAAAATACCAATTATATCTAATAATAAGTAGTTGGCACCATATAATGTTCAACAAAAATATCTTAATACTTGAAACTGAAACCTTATTAAGCTTAGAAAGATGCTCTGTAAGCAGTCCTATGGAGAAACCGTTGGCTCCATATAATCTAATTTCCCTATTTTCTATCTACAACTTCAACTTCTCCCCTTGGATCTGACTAGTGGCTATGGTTAGTTGATATTGTGTCTAGGATTTTCACTCCCTTGTTGTAGGATTTGGTCAACAATGCTCCATTAGCAGAAGCGGCTACCACTAACTTGGAGGCTTTAGTCAGTCAATGGTAAAATGCCTCCATTTGAAGAGAATGCCGCAGACCATGATGGAGACATTTTCTGAGCATTCCTTTGAATCTCTCCCATGCTTCACTGAATGACTCATCACTCCCTTGATTGAAAGTAATAATGTCTCCTCTCAATTTGACATTCTTAGTGGGAGGGGGGAGGGGGGAAGTACTTCAACAGAAATTGCATTGTCATTTAATTCTAAGTGGTTATAGATTCTGGTAATAGAGTTCTCAACCATGCTAGAGTATCACCAGCAAGGGAATAAGGGAAAATAGTTAACCTCAGTGCTTCTCCTGATACTCCGTGGATCACAAATGAGTCACATACTTCAGAGAAGGACTTAAGGTGTTGGTGAGGGTCTTCAACAGGCAGACCATGAATTGCCCCTTAGATTGAACCATCCGGCATATTACAAGTTTCAGCTCAAAATGCGGTGCTTGGATTCCAAGACTCACTTTCACTTGATTCATCTCATTGTATCTTGGGGCTGCATAATCTCAGATGGCTCTCTCCCTATCATCAACAATTTGTACTTTATTTCTAGGGTTAATAGCCTGATTAACTAGCCCAGTTGGTTGTTGCTTCAAAGGTTCTGGATCCATGACTGGTCTATTTGGTAAATTAGCCATAACTTGCTGACCTTCTTCGTGATCTAGTCTCTCCCTTCTTTCTCTTCTGATTCTCCTCAGAGTTCTTTCAATTTCAGGATCAAATTCTAATAAGAACTCTAGATCAGAGAATTCCTTCATACATAATTACTATAACTACAATTCACAATAGCTTAGTCAGTCCCTTGAAGGATAAAATTCTTCTACCTCACTTCTAAAATCAATTTTGTTGCACTTATCCCCAGCAACGACCCCAAAAACTTGTCTAGATTTATAAATCCAGTTTTAAAATAGCTTGCAAAGCCACACAAAAGTGCAAGTGTACACTTAGAAATTATAGTAATGCAAGGTCAATCCACAAGGATAAGTTAACAAAATTAGTCCTAAAAGATGATTGTTTAGGAGAATAGAGGTAACCAAATTTTAGGGCTGTTAAAAGGTAACAAAAATAACAAGAAGTAATAGGGGATTGTTAGCGTAAAAATTAATAATGGTTGTAAACTTTTTGATAAAAATAGGCTCACGTTAGGGAAATTGAGATGTTGATTGCTATAGGATGTTGTAGCATTTCTTACCCTGCCTAAATAACACAGAGCAACCCTTATGCTTTTCCTAAAGCTATACATCTAGGTCTATTTACATGTCCACTTTCCTTTTAATTTCTAGTGCTCTTTTTAGTGCAGTAGGGAGAGGTTATTCCTAACTCTCTCCTAAATCTCTAAAATAGACTATGCTAATGAGGATGCTAAAAGGTCTATTAATACTTCCTTTTCCAAATTCATATTAAAAGGTAAATTGTAGGTGTGGCCAAGCAATAGAATTAGATCGTCCATGAATACATTAACACCCTTTTAAAAGACAACTAAGAGCTGCTACACATTCTTGAGGCAAATCAGCAAAATCACATCTCCAACCCTTACTTGGTTCATTCTTAAACGATAAGAACAATAATTGACTTGAACTAAACAAAACATGCTTAATGAAAAAGAATTGATCTGAATGCTTAAAAGTCACAACAATGACAAAGTAAATGTCTAGCTAAAAACAGTAAGGAAAATAAAGATGAAAGATGTGGATGGAGAGGTTGAGAAAAACCTTCTTTTCGAAAGTATCATTCCTCTCCTCTTTCCTTCTTCAACAAAATTCTCCTTGGAAAAACTCTAGAATCCGTTGTCTCCTACTTTCAAAATAGAAATGGGTTTTCTATATATGAGGGCTAATTCTTTTCCTTTTATATCTCTTTCCACCTTATCAACTTGGGAAACAAATGAGGGTTGAATTGACCAAAGAGTCCACATGGGGTTCTTTACAATTTGATTATGTGCCACTATCAGCTAAATTAATGAATTGCCACAATAGCTAATTCAAAAGGAAATTCTCCTGTTAATTGACATGGTGTAGTAAAATTGGCAGTTTATCACAGATTAGTAGTGCATTCTTTATGAAGTTCATTCAAGTCAACCAATAATTCAATCATCCTCAATTCATTACTTAAAGTAAAATACAAGTGATAAGCATCAGAAATTTAGCTCAGAGGATTCAATAAGGCAATGCATACTTCAAAACTCAATCAAAATAAGCCCAACTTAACTCTTATTCTAAGACTTAACAATAAGCCCATGTTGCATGATGTATCCTTTCTGAAGCACATCATCCTCTCCCTCTTGAAAAGGATTCGATCTCAAATGCAACTTGTCACCTACAATGAAAAGGAATTAAATCAGTAACTTCAAATTAAGTAGTAGGATCATTCTCACCTTGCAAGCCAACTTTGAAGTCTTGTGAAGACATTTGTCTAGCTCTCATCTTGCCCTTACAATCTTCTTTACATGTTATCTTTTCTTTCCAAAAGTGTTTCCATATCCATCCCGTTGAGTGGTTGATTTTGTGCTTGTACCTTTTGGACTTTCTTTTGGAATAGGGCATTTCAACTTTCCATTTTAGATCCTTGTAGTCTTGACCAACATTTTATTTGAAGGAAAACTTGTACTCTTTCTTTACCAAATGATGGATGGTGTCGCCTCCAACTTGTTGTCGTACCTCAAGCATTCAATCATGGTTAATCTTCTTTGATTCATGCTTCAACATTAATCCTTTAACTACATGCAAGAACTCACCTGAGAAATTAGACAAACAAGGCTTGAGTTCACCCATGAGATAACATTCTTTAATGAGAAAAAAATCTTGTATATTATGCTTTGTAAGTACAAGAGAATTAATTTTACAAACTTTTTCACATGAGACCAAAATTGGTTCAGTAAGCCTAATTCCCATACAAAAGTCAGGTTCTTTATTCTTGTCCTTGGAATTCATTTCTGGCATACAAACATGAACAATTGATTCCTTATACGAAATTGGTTCAATAAGACATGCATGTTTGAGTGTTTCAATTCCCTTATTCTGAACCTTGGCATTTTCTTCTATTTCACAAGCCTTAAGACATGCTTCTTTGTGCATGGATATCTCACATGAATCCAATACTTTACTACCTACAAATTTTTTAATGTCAATGGCATGCTTAGCATTACATGTTGTCTCGTTTCCATGCTCACTACTTTTTTTTCCAACATTAAGCATACAATCATTCATTTCTTTATGGTCCAATGGAAGAGCTTTGAAATGCTTAGTATAAAAGAGAATATTCTATTCAATCTCAACAACATTAAGCATAGAAGTATGCAATACATTGCTAAGTAAAGAACTAGGAATGACATGCATACAAAAAAAAAATAATAAAAGAAAGAAAAAAAGAAAGAAAGAAAGAAAGAGAGAAAGAAAGAAAGAGTTTTCTGCTGTCTTTTTCTGCAGAATTGTGACTTTTCTGTTAGAATTTTAATTGCTTGTATCCTTATGCTCCAAGACTCAAATGACCTCGAATTTGCTTGTAAAGTGAAGCTTTCAAAGCCTACTATTGTTGTGGAAAGTTTCAAAGATTTTGAAGTTCATTTGGTTGAAGAAAAGGTAAAGGAAAAAGTATAGGTCAGAAGAACTTGCTAGTGTAGTGCACCAGCACCTGCCCCAGATTGTAATATTTAGAAATCTGCATTCCAAAACTCAAACAACCTCATGCTTCTAACCATTGTAAAGCTATTTGATTTTAGTTTTTGTCTGAAAAATTTCAACAAATTTTGAGTTCATTTCGTCAAGAAAAACGAAAAGGAAGATGAAGGGGTTTGTAGTAGAAAAAGAAGAACAATAGCTACAAATCCTGTCCCTGACTTTCAGCCTCCAAATTCCATCCTTTCCTTCATTTCTTTTCGTGAAAACCCCATTTTTTTATTCTAAAGTATCTCTAAGACCTTTACAATTAATTTTGAGTCAAAACCTAACATGCACAGCTCCATAAAAGATGGAATAAAACAGCTAACTCAAAACAATGTACTGCCATCAACGAAAAAAAAATTATTGTCTGAATTTAACAAATTCCACAGCCTTCCATACTTATCCAAATATGATTGCAGCCCATGGTTACCTTCCTTTTTTAGTCTAGTTTCATTTTCAATTAATTTTGAATCAATTCCTTTTAAAACCAATTCACGCCATTTGCAGACGTAGACACTGTTCATTCACTATTTTTCCAAAACAGTGTTTCTCCAGTTTTGACCAACCTTCACTCTAAGGGATATTTATCCAAATTTATTCATCCAAACTAAATTGCAGCCCTGGTAAGTATTCAATTATTTGCATGAATATGCTTTTATTTTAGAATTGGAATGAGCCATTTGCTCACGCAAAGAGTTGAAATTGAAGTCTTCTACTGAATTTCCCTGTTACGTTGTGTTGGTGAGTAGTCTGTCTTGTTTCTTTGATTCGTTCAAAATTAGAATTGATCTCTTTATGATATTTTGCATGAGTAATCTAGACTCCAAAAGCTTTCCAAATCTGCTTTTAAATTTAATTTTTACGAGTGTATTGTTCACACTGATGCTTCAAAATTTGCCTAAATTCTTGAAAAAATTGTGTTGACTGTTGTTTTTAATGTGTTGTCTTAGGCTTGTCTTTGTTGATTAATTGTGTTTTTTTCTTGTTGTAAATGCCTTCTTCCTGCTCTAACTTGTTCTTAGTCTGTATTCGATTTTCCACAAGCAAGCAAGCTTGGTGCATCTAAGGAATCACTTGGCTAAGTTAGTTTGCACACTCTAGGTTTTATCCCAATTGATATTATCATTGTGAGAGTGAGTTGAGTGACTCCCAAAATTGGGAGCTAAATATGAGTGGATGAGTGAAGAAGTGGAAGAGAATAATGGTAAGGACCATACTTGTTTACTCAACATTTTCTTGTAGCCAAGTCAACATTCACCAAAGAAGTCCGAATAAAGAAGGAAAAAGCTAGTGGCAACAAAGTTGATAATCAAGTAGAAGGTGTGCAACTCCAATCAAGTTCTAGAAGCATTAACCAAAGCTTAGACCAAATCACTACTATGCTCCAAAGTATGGAGAAAAGGTTGCAAGCCACAGAGAGGCCTCAAGCACCAATTGCACCACTAACTCTTCCTTAAAAGAAGTTGAGCCAAGATAGAGGAAGAAGCAACAAATTCTCAATGTTCCATGGCACAACAAACCCAGAAGGGTATCTTCAATTGGAAAAGCAAGTGGAAAGTTTCTTTGAATGCAACTACTTGAGTGAAGCTAAAGGTACGCATATTCATAACTCATTACCAAGATCATGCTCTAACTTTGTGGGATACATTGTTGTCTAATAGAAATAGAAATAGAAACCAAATGCACTGAATTGAGTCTCAGAGTGAACAAAAAAAGATCATGAGTAGATACTTTGTTCCTAAGGCATTCTACAAATTGAAAACATTAAAAGGAGTCAAAGATGTTAAAACCGACTATCAAGAGTTGCTAGACATAATTGAAGAGCTTGATCCTCATGCAAAAGAAGAGGTAGTCATGGATCGGTTCTCCAAGGGACTTCAGGAAGATATTGGTTGCCTTTCAACATTATGATACTTTGGAGGAAATGGTGAACCATGCCATTAATATGAAAGGAAGATCCAACAGAGAATGACAAGGTATGCTAATCCAAAATCTTGTGCTAATGTCATTGCATCTTTGGAAAAATGTTAGTATACCATGCCTGTAGTTAGCAATTGTTGAGAATGAGAAAGACATTCTTCGTAAAACTATGCATGTATTCTTAGTTCTGTAGTTAGCAATGCATTGCATACTTCCATGTTTAGTATTGTTGAGATTAGAAACAATATTCCTTTTTATGCTACACATGTCAAACCTCTTCCATTGGATCATAAAAAAATGAATGATTGTATGCTTAATGCTCGAATAGTAAGTAGTGAGCATGGAAAGGAGCAACATGTAATGCTAAGCATGCCATTGACATTCCAAAACTTTTAGATAGTAAAGCATTGGATTTGTGTGAGATATCAATGCATAAAGAACCATGTTTTAATGCTTGTGGAATAGAAGAAAATTCCAAGGTCGAGAATAAGGGAATTCAAATACTCGAACATGCATGTCTTATTGAACCAATTTCGCATAAGGAATCAATTGTTCGTGTTTCTATGCCAAAAATGAATTACAACGACAAGAATAAAGAACTCGACTTGTGTATGAGAATTAGGCTTAGTTAACCAATTTTGGTCTCATGTGAAAAAGTTTGTAAAATTAATTCGCTTGTACTTACAAAGCATAATATACATGAACTTTTTCTCATTAGAGAATGTTATCTCATGGGTTAACTCAAGCCATGTTTGTCGAGTTTCTCTTGTGAGTTCTTGGATGTAGATTAAGCACTAATCTTGAAGCAAGAATCAAAGAAGATTAACCATGATCAAATGCTTGAGGTAAGACACCAAGTTGGAGGCGACACCATCCATCATTTTGTGAAGAAAAACTGCAAGATTTCCTCCAAATTCAACATTGGTCAAGACTACAAGGAGCTAAAATGGAAAGTTCAAATGCCCAACTCTAAAAGAAAGTCCAAAAGATACAAGCACAAAATCAACCACTCAACGAGATGGATATGGAAACACTTTTGGAAAGACAAGATAACATGTAAAGAAGATTGTAAGGGCAAGATGAGAGCTAGACGAATACTTCACAAAACTTCAAAGTTGCATTGCAAGGTGAGAATAATTATAGTACTAACTTTGAAGTTAATGATTCAATTCCTTTCATTGTAAGTGATAAGTTAGATTCGAGGTCGAATCCTTTTCAAGAGGGAGAAGATGATGTGCTTCAAATAGGATACATCATGTAGAATGGTCCTACCAAAGAAGGAGTGCTCCACTTCAACATGTTGAGTATCAAGCTTCATGAAGAAGAAGACTAAGTGGAGAAATGAGTTTTAACGTAACATGGAGACACCTAACTTGAGAACTTAAATTTAGAAGATATTTATGGTTTAAAACTCTAAAATAGTATTTTCTATGTAATTCTCATGTAACCTTCTTTTATAATTCATGTATAATTTATTTTAATAGTTATTAGGCCCAAAAATTGAGCTAATTGTGTTTAGTTTACCCATTTTAGAAACTCCCAAATAACTTGTAACTAAACATTATTTAAGTTAGATTATTTTTTAAGGTTTAGTTTATTTTGTTTAGGTCACCAACCAGGAGAATATTTAAAGCCTTCATTTGTAAATTTAAGAAAAAGACATTTTTTTGTGAAATGAAAATGTGGAGAGTTTCTTTCTTTGCTCCAAATCGAGAGCATGTTGCATCCTAACTTAGGTTGCATGTTCCTTAGAAACATTCAAGTTTTGATTGGTCATCAAACTTGTGGAGGGTTTCGACTTTGGATTGAGAACGAGTTTTCCTATCCAAAGCCTAGACCTTCAAGGTTAGTCCTTTCTTCTTTCCCTTGGGTGATTCTTTGCACTACAACAAACATCCCTTTTTATAGCATTTGAATATAGCATTTTTTAGTATAAGCTATGAAATAAAAAAGAAAAAAAATGAAAAAATAATACTTGAAAAAAATTGAGGCGCCCGCGTTTCACTTTATCGTTTCCCTCTCCATTCCCTCTCTTTATTCTAAAACGTAAGCCTATCTCCCTCCTTTCTCTTGAGTTTCCAAAACCCTCATCCATCGCCACCACCCCTTTCTCTTCCTTCTGCTCTTCATGTTTTTTATTTTGAATATGGTTCGTTTTGTTCACAAGAAACAGAGTTGTGGGTATCATGATTTACTCCGACAAAATGCAAGAAATTGCATCCAAATTGGGCTTCACACTCTCTGATTTCGCCCACACTTTGGAACAAGAACGCCGCAAAGTCCTCATGTTTCAGCGCGAGATCCCTCTCTGTTTGGAGCTCGTGACCCATGGTACAAACCCGACCCGACTCCATTGAAACCCATATCCTTTTTCTTTTTCTTCTGATTTGGGTTTTTGGCAGCCATTGATTGTTGTAGGCGGCAGCTGTCGGTGTCGGAGACGACGATGGAGAATCGTCAATCGGAGTGCTCGGAGCAGACTTCGAGCGAGATGTGCCCGGTTCTCGAGGAGTTCATACCCAAATGGGGTCTCTGCTTTTCATCACCAACAGTCTCGTCAAACTGAAGAAACGGAGAAGAATAGCAACTCCGATCAAAACAATTTCAATTTGGGTCCGTCGGATTGGCTCAGATCTGCCCAGCTTTGGAATCAGACCTCACCCTCAGATCCTCCTCCCTTGAATCACATAAATTTTAATTTCCCCCAAAATTTTAAAATTAACCTCAGTCCGATGTTTACGGATGTGTCGGCTGTGGAGCAGGACCTGCCGGAGAAGACAACGGTTGTTGAGGTGAAGAGAAATGGCGGTGCTTTCCGGCCGTTTCAGAAAGAGAAAACGGGTGGAGGAAGAGGACGAGGGA